>JAXGGA010011879.1:0-40739 GCA_038373865.1 Uloborus plumipes | reverse complement strand
TATCATAGGATATGGCCCCCAGACCATTACACCAGCTGTGGGGGCAGTGCGACGTAGAACAGTGTGGGAGGAATTGTATTGCTCATCTGGGCGCCTCCACACCCGGACACGGTTATCATCAGTCCCTAAAACAAACCGAGACTCATTACTAAACACAAATTTTTGCCAATCTGTGACATTCCACATTGATGTGGCTTGGCACCACTGTAGACGCAGTCACTGATCAATCCGACGATTTCTTCTTGGGTCGCTATTTTCAATGTGCCTGAGTGTACATAAAAGACTACTTTTGTTAGCGTATGTCCGGGGTAAACTTCAAAACTACTAGACCGATTTTAACCATTTTTTCACCGTAGATAGCTGCAGTAACAGGAAGCAGGATAAGCTATAATTTATTTCTAAAAAGCTTAGTTTAAAAAAGTTATTATGGAAAATAATAAATTTCATATAGTTTCCCCATTAAATGATTAAATTTTAACGTCTCCTTGAAAGGTGACGTACCGTGGCCGGCCCGCTCTTCCGATTTGACACTCTGTGACTATTTTTTATGGGGGTATCTCAAATCGATCGTTTACAACGACAATCCCCGGACCCTGCAACGCCTGGAGAACAACATCCGGCTTGCTATCACCAACATCCCATCAGTCGATATGCTCGAAAGAGTGCAACAAATCTAGGGTACATGAGTGCATCATTAACAGGGGCCGTCATTCTTCCCGATGTAGTTCTTAAATCTAACTAATATAAAAATTCAGAATGGGTACCATATCTTATAAAAAGTAGTAAACTGATACATGATGTACTTTTCCCTTAGTTGACTTTTCAAGTCTGCAAGTTTCTCCGCTGCACCCTGTACCAAGCTTATAACATTTCCGATTTACCTAAACATTATTTGTAGCTTGCATTTGTATTTAAGGTGTGTAATACAGTTTTTTAGTTTGTCCAGTCAGAAAAAATTGCTATTGTTTACAGGAGTAGCCATTGTGTGTATAGATATGCACTTTAATGTTGAAAAATTCATGAACGAGTGTCACTAAAACACCATACCCGGCTGAAACCCGGGCAGGGCCGCGTACCCGGCTAGTTTTATACATATGGGGAAAAAAAAAGAAAATATATATATTTTTTTTACTGTGACTTCTAGTACATATTTTTGGGACAGGGCGTACGTGTGAAAGCGAAAGTTCTCCAACCAATGCTTTTGCTTCGCGTTAAAATAAAATTTAACTACGACATATTTTGTGTGAAAAAAAAAAAAAAATTCAAACGATTTCCAAACTGTTAAGGAAACGAACTTTGACACATTCAATTTTGATAAAACTATTTTGCTCGTTATCATTGATGCAGAACTAAATATTTGATCACCTTTGAAAATGTCAAAGAATATTTTTGTCGTCCAAGATATTTTTGAAACCGTTTGCTTTTCTTTTTACTTTCTTGCAAGAAGTAAAGCAGGGAAGCATAGCACATTCACGAAAAATTCATCATTCTGCAAATAAAAAGCTGATTATCAAATTTATCTGAATGTGTAACAATAAAAATATGTCATTTTCCTCCCACCATAGTATTTCATATATAAACAAAGGAAAAGCGCTGATAATGACGTTAGCATTTTTATGTTAAACTCGCACCCGACTTCGTATCAGCTGTGAACAAATGAATTTTTAATCTTTTGACACAGAAGAATCTGGTAAATTCGCAATGATGATTATCACTTTTGATTTCATGCAGAAATAAATGAGCTTAAAAACTACCGAGTTATTTGCGTTTACCAATTTAGATTTTAATTAGAAGTAGAATGTGAATTTCCCATTCATGACGTTAATTTGGTTCAAAACTCGACATTTTCACAGGAAAAACAATGTGATGCCTTTTAAAAATTCTGCAAGATATCTGCAGAGCGCTTGCAGGTTTCTGCAAAATTTCTTCTTTAATTTGTATGAAGATACCTGCAGGAAATCTGCAGCTCCCACGGAGATTTCCAGGTTCAGAAATAACTTGGTCGCGGAAAAACTGCAGATTATAAAGGGAATATTTTTGGAACAGAAGACCTTATCTATTGAATCTTTCTTGTTTGGAGGAAAATTTGCTCATACGAAGACATGTGAACTGTGGAGATGGAAACTGGGTTTCTGAGAGATCTTAAGAACATGCATACTGGTCTGATATGCATACTGGTGCATGCATACTGGTCTGGTCTTCTTCTTTAGGGAAAACCTTCCGCGCATTTACGCATGCGTCATGTCTTCTCTGATCGAACCAAAATAGGGGTGTTAGGTAAGATAACAGTAAGGGGAAGAATAATAAAAAGCATTTCGAGCCGTATCAAACAACGTGGAACGATCAAGTTTACAAATACCTTTGTGCTGTTGATGTAGAGAAAATTACAACGTTAAGGAGGCAAAAATAAGCAGGGATACTGCAGACACGTGTTTCGGCGTTACAAGGAACGTCTTTTTCAATGCAAAAAAATGTTGAGCTTATGGATGCACAGACACAGACATCTGTGCATCCATAAGCTCAATTTTTTTTTGCATTGAAAAAGGCGTTCCTTGTAACGCCGAAACACGTGTCTGCAGTATCCCTGCTTATTTGTGCCTACTTAACGCTGTAATTTTCTCTACAACGTGGAACGATGCTAATTTCAATTACATAGTTTGGTTGAATATGTCAAAAGGATTTAGCAAATGCAAGTTTCAAATTGAAAACTTCGGAAAGTTATCCCCACAACCCATCTACCCCTTTTTAAAGTGGAACTGTTCGCGAGTGCTGGGCACGGTTATCACGGAGGGGTCTTGCACTATCTGTCATATTAAACGTGAGTTCACAAACGGGTCCTGGGTGACCAAGTGCACGAGCTCGAAATCTGTGTTGTATATAAACAAACAAACAAAAAAATAAATAAACTGATGATGGAGCTTTTTTGGATTGCCCCCGAAATAGCTGTTTGCTGAGAACAAGCAAAACTCGGTTGTGGTGTGGGTTTTCAAAAATCTTGATGCTACGTTGCTGTGTGAGAAAATACAAAATTGTTGATACATTACACTACACCTGCAAGTGCAAACATGGGCTTTTGGTTCTATATAGAATACTATTTTAATTGGATGCATGAAATTAATTGGTAGATGTTAAATTTAAATTGTGATGCCCATTCTTTTAGTTCTGTACTCAGTATTTTCCTATTTCAAAAAATACTGAATTCAGTAAAAATACCGAATAATCACATGTCTGTTGATGTCATTAGCCAGGCTCCCAAAGTTTAGACTTCTGTAGACTTCCCCCCCCCCACGTACAAAAAAAAACTTGATATGTGATACATTTTTTTTTCTTCAAATGTATTAATACGGTTTTTTTTTTTCAAATTTCTTTCGATAAATTGATTAAAAAAATGTCCTGTATATTTTTTAGAGCTTTTGTCTAGTTTTCATTATTTAACATTATTGTTTTGAGCTATGGAAGCAGTAAACATCGATTCGAAACTCAATTAGAAGTCAAATATGTGTTAAAATTCAGGTTTATGAGAGGGAGGGTGCTGTGCCCTGTGTGAATGTAAACAAGGACTTTTTTATTCCCCATAAATATGCTTTCATTTTGAATAAAAATATTGTTTCTCTTTCTTCAATTGCAATTATTTTCAGGTTTTAGCCTCTGGACAGCACCGCCTACCCCATAGCGGTTGCGGACCCCCGGAGGTCCGCGGACCACATTTTAGGAAACTTTACCATAAGCCATTCTCGTCATTTCGAATGTTTATAGGGGAGGGGGAGGCAAAGGTTGGAATTTTAATGCAAATTTAACGAAAGTCACGCCCCTTTTACAAGAAAAAATTCAATTTTAAGGCCCGGGGAGGGGGGAGCACTGACGCCCTAATCAGGCCCACCGCTCATAGTCATTCTAAAAGTTCGATTAAAAAGGAAAAATCTGTCAAATGCATCAATTAGGCGTGTGTATTATCATCGTAAAATATTCCCAATCAGCGAAAAAATTTAAAAAAAAAATATATTTGACGGATTAATTTTTTGTTTTGTATAACTTTTGATCTTGTTGAAAGGCTTAAAATGAGTACTAAATATGAAATTTTAGCAAAATTGTTTTTGGTAACGTTTGGCAAGCAGACAAGTGCTTTGTTTCGACTAGTTATAGGCAAAAACTTTTGCAAACGCGCCAAGCGTTCTGCGGTATTATAATACCCCCCCCCCCAGAGCCGCCGTTTGGGGGAGAATACTGGACCTCTAGTACCGGGGCCCGGAGCTTTGGGGGGCCCGTAAGGTTATGAACATGTTTTTACAGTAATAGTGTCAATAATTTTATCAAAAAAAAATTCTCCCTTTCCATTGCCGATTCTCAATATGAAACAATTGCTAGTACAAACATTAATGAATGAAACACGCTTGCGCAAAGGAAAATGTACCGCTTTGTAAAATCATCTGGCGATACAAATAACGTGAAAATAAAATCAGATGCACACTTTCGTAACTAAAAAAAAAAAGAAAGTTTTCCCGAAAAAAATTTTTTTTTCTCCTTTTTTTTTTACAATTGCAAATTAGTACAGTCATTTGGTCGAAAAAAAGGGGGTTACCTGGAAAGTTTTCCGGGAGTTTTGAAAATTGGTAGTATTATAGATTTTGATGTGCTCGTTTCGAATTTCCACTTTGCCACCTCGTATCTTTGCCGCTCGCGCCGCCATATTGAAAAAATGGCGTCTAAAAGAGGTATTTCGAATATATCTCTTCTTTGACTTATTGTACGATAAAAACATTAATGTACAAAATAAACTAGAGAAAATTTCCTACAATTTATGTCATTACAACTTTCTCGTAAAATCAATACGTTTCGACGTACGAGCGTCGCAAAGTTATTATTATCACGCGTTATCGCAGAATAACTCGATTTAGTGCAGTAGAAATAAACTGAAAAGCACCTTGGAGTCGAACAAATTGCAACAGAAACAATTCCTGTTGGAAATTGAAGGAAATAGGCTCCTAATGAACAAACTAAAAGTATACATCCGTACTAGCGGGACAAATATATGTTTTGGCCGCCATCTTGAAAAATCATGAAAAAATTTCAAAAATTCAAAAAAATTATGTGCGGTATCAAATTAAAGGAAGTTTTAAGCTGAAAAGGGATAAAACATGGGATATTTGAAGTGAAGTGATGATACTAAAAGTATGCACCCGTACTGTGGTGTAAAATGTGTTTTTTTCGGCCGCCATCTTGAAAAATCCGAAAAAAAAAATCAAAAATTAAAAAAAAAATAATGTGTGGTACCAAATTAAAGGAAATATCATGCTAAAAAGGAATAGAACATCTGACATATAGATGGTGAATATATTAAAGATATACACCCGTACTGTCGTGCAAAATAAGTTTTTTTTTTTGGTCGCCCTCTTGGAAAAGCGTAGATTTTTTTTTTTAATAAAACATATCATATGTAGTATCAAATAAAAGGAAATTTCTCGTTAGAAAATTATATTCATGGGAGTGTTCGGGCTGCTACCCTGTAGGTAGGGCCCCCCCCCCCAATGAGAGCGACGCCTACGGCGAATAGCCTCAGAATCCATCGGATACTAAAGGAGTGAGGATGCTCTCCTCCACTGTGCCCTGCACTACTTTGTAACGGCCCCACGACCCCTGTTCTCACCTTAGAGAAATGCTCTTAGCATAAATAAAATTTATTGTTGTATCTTCAAAAATTTACAGACCACTCTCATTTGAGTCCTGAGCTCTGACAGGGAGTTTTCAAGAAAAGTTATAGGTGAAAAATGGTAAAGCAATTAAGCGTGCAACTTGGATTTTGAGCCATTCTAGTTGCAGTGAAATGTTCACTACACTTCCTGACCAGTGCTTCATGCATTGGTAGTGAACAGCATACCGATTTGACAGATGTAAGGATGACAAGAGATCTAAAAGACATAAAAAAAAGTAATGCGGTTCTTCGTAGACCACAATCTATTTGCTGTGCTTTCATTTCGTTGATGTTACATTTTTAACAGTATAACGAATAGCAAAAGCAAAGTTACTGCAGAAAATGCAGATGTCTTTGGAAGAAACATCCAAGATAAACTCCCCAGCAAGTGTTTTAAAGAACAAACATTATTGAAATTAAACCAAGCAGTAACAATGAAAGTACTGACAAAAGGAATTATTATTGCTGGTGAGACTCCACTACGTAGATCCGTCTCTTAACACAAAAGATGCTTGCCTGTAATTCTTTAGACAATAGAGCTCAAGAAGCAAGTGCATTTTTCAGTTACGAATTATCTGTTCCACCAACTGCCCTATTTGACCGTAGTACTCAGAAAATGAGAAAAACAGATAAATCTTTAGTGGTAAAGTCATTAGATGCCTTGAATGTCAATACGATACATTTGTATCAATTTCCTACGTTTTTGATGGAGGTGCATTAGTTCACCTATTACCATGGTCTGCTTCTGCAACATTTAAAGATGGTAGAAGTCAACACGAAGCATATGTTAATAAAATATATGGAAACTGTATGAATAAACTGTTAAAAAAACCGCACAAACTTCAGTTTAAAAAACCGCACAAACACCTGACACATTTTAGATTTGGATGATGATGCTATTTCATTTTAATGGATATAAATATTTTATTTTATGAAAACTTCTTTAATTACATGATTTTTTCAAATTATAGATTTTTTTTAATCATTCAATTTAACTTTATTAGGAAATGTATTTATTTAACTTCAATAAAGATGGACTTGGAGGCAAATTTATTCACGGTTTTTAAGCCTCTCAACAAGTGATGTTTTTGACACAACAAAAGAATTCAGTGTTTTGAGACCCATTTCGTTATTTTTTTTTAATCGGTCTAAACCAAAATCACTTTTTTTTCAGCACGAAATTATCTTTCATGCGATACCACATATGATATGTTTTTAAACCAAATCCACTCTTTTCCAAGATGGCGACTAAAAAAAGGATATCTCACTAGAGTACGGGTGTATACTCTTATACTGCTCACTTCACTTGAAATATAAGATGTTATATTCCTTTTTAGCATGAAATTTCCTTTCATTTGATGTCACACATTAATTTTTTTTTTTTAATTTTTGATTTTTCTTTCTGATTTTTCAAGATGGCAGCCGAAAAAACCACATTTTGCACTACAGTACGGGTACATATTTTTAGTATCTTTACTTCACTTCGAAAATCCCATGTTTTATCCCTTTTCAGCTTAAAATTTCCTTTCATTTGATACCGCACAGTTTATTTTTTAATTTTTGAAATTTTTTCATGAGTTTTCAAGTTGGCGGCAAAAACACATATTTGTCCCACTAGTACGGATGTACACTTTTAGTATATTCATTAGGAGCCTAATTTCCTACCATTTCCAACAGGAATTGTTTCTGTTGCAATTTGTTCGACTCCAATGTGCTTTTCAGTTTGTTTCTACTGCACTAAATCGAGTTATTCTGCGATAACGCGTGATAATAATAACTTTGCGACGCTCGTACGTCGAAACGTATTGATTTTACGAGAAAGTTGTAATGACATAAATTGTAGGAAATTTTCTCTAGTTTATTTTGTACATAAAAGTTTTTATCGTGCAATAGGCCAAAAAAGAGATATATTCAAAATACCTCTTTTAGACGCCATTTTTTCAATATGGCGGCGCGAGCGGCAAAGATACGAGGTGGCAAAGTGGAAACTCGAAACGAGCACATCAAAATCTATAAAACTACCAATTTTCAAAACTCCCGGAAAACTTTCCAGGTAAAACTACCAAATGACTGGACTAAATGTGCTGAAACGATGGCATGAAAATATGCAATGGGGGGGGGAGGGTGCATGGGAGGCCCGTCAATAAAATTGGTACCGGGCCCCATCGCTGGTAGCGGCGCGGCCCTGCATCCCCCATATTAGAACTCACCGGTATTGACATATATTTTAACAGCAGAACAATAACAATACATACAGCGAATGCATTGATAAACTACTGTTGCAAAACATAAATGCTTTTGGTTTCATACAAATATATTGCATATTCTATTACAAGCATTTTAAAAAATAAGGAAACAATACCTGTTGCTAAATAAACCCGATCTACATTTGTTGATTCTTCGGTGTAATCTAATACTCGACCGTACCATTTGTCTTCTTTCAGTTTTCTTTGCAAAGTTTTGAACGATTCAGTATTTTCAAGTTTTTTCAGATTCAAATTTTTAAGACTTCTAAGCGACATTTTGAAAATACTTTATCGATGAAATGGCAATGAATTTGTACAGTAAAAGTTTATTTTGACTCCGTAAAGAATAAAAATGAAAAACAATAACTTTTGACAAGAGAGAAAATTCTCAGTTATGGTTGCAGGATAAAAGCTAGCTCTCAAAAGGGCCAATATTTTCCAACGTGAACATCTTAACAGAAATTTCTACAGATAAGCTATCAAAAGAACAAAAATTATATCGATAAGAAATGAAACAATGTTTAAAAGTAGATCTTGACTCACTCAGTTAGATAAAAGTTTCACGAATGCATGGATTGTGGGTTGTTGGTGTTGACTTGTGTCAACTATAAAATTGTGGACAACCCTTCACAGCAGGGCCGTGGTAGGCAACGGACTCATGACCGGAGGGTCCCGGGTTCGATCCCAGCCGATCAAAGATCCACCGTCGTTACTAATGGTGGCTGGGCGACGTTAAATAAGGGTCATAGTCACAAAGTCCTGAAAGTAAAACGATACCTCTGGGGGTGCTGGACCAGGGGTTTGCTCGGCCCATGGTCTGGATTAAAAGAACAGAGTGCTCTTCAGGGCCCCATCCCGGTTAAATCATGAGTTGTGGTCGGAACGGGGAACCCCTAGAGTGTGTGAACCCTTCACAGCACAACAACATATTTACATCGAGAAAGGACAAGGATAAAAGATGGGAAGTACATCCATGCCCGAGCCGGGATTCGAACCCGGAACCTATCCATGTGGGTCAGACTTCTTTGACCACTGGAAAAGGTGGCCGGATTGGGGGTGAATGAGTTTGTTTCGAACAGAGCAGAAATAAAATTAATTAATGAAAGTACTTGAAGAAAAGTTTAAAAAGAACAGCCCTAAAAATGAACAAAGAAATAAGAAAAATTTTCTGACAATCATACACACACATACATAAACACATACAACGAAGAAGTCGAAGCGCGTAGGTGAAGAAAGTGATTGTAAAATGAAAGCAAAAGATAATTAATATGAAAAAAAACATAAAAAAAAAACCAAAAAAAAAACCCGAATGAATGGAGGTTTTAGAACCCTGTTTTTAGGCATCTCTAGCGATACATGAGGTGGTGATACTAAGGCCCCTATATATACGAGCCGGCGCATCAAGATTAAGTTTCACCACTTTGGATCCAGCGCGTGTTTGTGTGTTTGGGTGGTTGTCTTTTCTGGCCAGTAATCGCGTTTTGGTAATTTTTCACTGTGAGCAATTATTAGCGGCACGTGGATTTGGCAAAGCTTAGCAATGTGCCAAAACTTTTTTCTGGTAACCCTACTCCGCAACAATGAAAATTTGAAAGTAAAAGTTAAGGAATTGGATCCAAAGTGGTGAAACTTAATCTTGATGCGTCGGCCTGTCTATATAGCGGCTCTAGGTGATACAGGCTAGCTATGAGGCATGAAAGTTTCGTACGATGCCTTGCGCTATATAGTTACTGTAAACGCGCCATGAATTCAATCAAGTTCGTAGGCGTTTGCACTTCAGGGTCCCCGTACCTATCACAACTCGTGGTTTAACCGGTTGTATGGGGTCCTGAGGAGCGCTTTG
This sequence comes from Uloborus plumipes, assembly GCA_038373865.1. Taxonomy (NCBI): domain Eukaryota; kingdom Metazoa; phylum Arthropoda; class Arachnida; order Araneae; family Uloboridae; genus Uloborus; species Uloborus plumipes. Next base: position 30,961 of record JAXGGA010011879.1, on the reverse strand, counting down.
TTCTTTTGATCCAAACCAAGGGCGGAGCCTTTAAGTAACCTGGCCCAGTAACCCCAGAGGTATCGTTTTACTTGGAGTAACTTAGTGACCACGACCCTTATTTAACGTCGCCTAGCTACCATTAGTAACGACGGTGGATCTTTGAACGGTTTTGATCGAACCCGGGACCCTCCGGTTACGAGTCCGACGCCTAACCGACTGTCAAACTTATCACCCCAAGTGCCCTAGATATAGCCGATGTGGGACGAAACACGAGGTTTAGCGGTTGGATGAGGCCCCAAAGAGAGTTCTGTTTTTTGCTCCAGATCGAGAACCAAGCAACCCCTGGTCCAGTACCCACCCCATTGATTTGGAACGGGAACTTGGAGGTTTTTGTGGCCACGAACATATTTAACGTGGCCCGTCCCCCATTAGTGAACAAGGTGGATCTCCGACAGGCTGGGATCGAACCCGGAACCCTCCGTTTACGAGTTCAATGAATTACTAATCAGGCCACCACGGCCACAATTGTGACATGTTACGAATGTATCGCTGGGCTGTCAACTTGTTGTGGATCAATATTAGGGGGTGACCATGTGTCATACGTGATGACAAGACCAAAACTGTCGGTGCAGTGTGCAGCTGAAAAGCAACGACACTATTGAGGCTTTCACCAAGGGGCCTCCACACAAGTACACGAGTGTCATTATTGCGCAAATTGAGTCTGGATTCGTCGTTGAAGGTGATCTGGTTCCATTTGTTTGCAATCCATTCCCGTTAAGCGCGACTACGCTACTCTAAGCGGGGTGAACAGTGTGAGAGCCTCATCTGTCTTTGTTTTCAGCAGCACACACACACACCTATAGTAATACTGTCATGCGAAGAGCAAAAGTGGTATCTGCAACTGAGATATTACTCTTTAAAGTTATGCGCCACCATGCGTTTGATTCAGATGAAACTTTTTCAAATTTTTTTAAAAAATATTTCCCGTTCTCAAATGACCATACAATTTTATATTTCGGTAAAATACGTTACAAATAACCACCTGGTGGCGGCAGCTCAATTTCGTTAAAAAGTGCAGATACGACTTTCGTGCTTAGCACGGCAAAACAGATTTTAAGGGATGCATGCCTTCGCATATACGATACATGGTCACCACTAATACTGTTTCCCCTACACCTTAAGACAAGTGGTACGTTCGTTTCGTGAAATACTTCAGTCAAAAATGTTAGCACTCATGGAAGTGGTGCCAAGAGCTTTTTTCAACAGGAACAGGACAACAATCGGCCTTACATATCAGAGATATCACAGAACCCCCTTCACCACATAACCATCTTCTCTGGTCTACTCGATCCCGTGGTTCGTCGCAGACCGAGAACAGGTGTCGTCACTAATAGAGCTTAAAATATAGCTTTTAGAAATTTTCGTGGGAGAGACTACGAAACATTCTTCTCTAAAAGTAGCTCAAAATTGACTTTAGTTTTGAAAAAGATTGTGAGGGAGAATCCCGAACATTCTACACCTCTTCCTCCTATCGTTACCAAACAAAACATTACTGCGCGGCTTGTTGGGCGTCAATTTAAAAATAATAGGTAGAGAATGGCGTAACTTTATTTTTTTCAGACGTCAAGTCAACGTCCTAATGTCACCAAAGATGGTCTACAATTGCGTTTTTAGCCTACTTTCCAGTTAAAAATAAAAGAGACGAAAAAAGCATTAAAATTGGCTTAATGCATCTAAAAAATGTCGCCAAGTCCAAAAAATATCGCCAAGTCCAAAAAAATATCGCCAAGTAAAAAAAAGTCGAAAAGAAACAAAAAAATGAAATAAATATCGAAAAATTAAAAATTTGAAAGTAGGGTATTGAGATGGGGAATTTGTGTGTCTGTCTGTCGGTCGGTCGGTCTGTCTGTCCCCCCTAATAACTTTTGAATGAACATTCCGATTTGGACAAACTTTTTTTGTTGGAAAGATCTCGGCGAGTACAGCTCATTCCCATATTTGATTTTTCGATTTGAACAATTTTTGGTGCAACTTTAAACCGTTCAAACAACCTGTCCCGCGATGCTAACTTTTGAGTGAACAGTCCGATTTCAACAAACTTTTTTTTGTTCAAAAGGTCTCGGCAAGGATGCTTCATTACCGTATTTAAATTTTCAATTTGAACATTTTTTTTGTTCAACATTGAACCGTTCAAACAACCTTTCCCCACATAATAACTTTTTAGTGAACCGTCCGAATTGAATAAACTTTTTTTTGTTCGAAAGATCTCGGAGAGGCTCATTCCTATATTTCACTTTTCAATTTGAACCATTTTTCGTTCAATGATGAACAGTTCAGAAAAAATTTTAACATGAGCGCCTACGGAGAAATTTAAATTGAATGTTGATTCTGAACTTCAAGGCGGATTTCCTTCAAACTAACTTTGTAAGAAAATGGTTTTGATAAATAATGTATTGTAAAGTACTTTTCTGAATAATCTTCTGTGAGGACTCTGATTCCGACTCCGACAACATGGCGGAAATGCAGGCTCAGAAAAAATGACTGACTGGGCAGACGATTTTTTGTTTATTTATTTATTTGTTTGGTAAATTTATTGTTATTATTTTTTTTATCAGACGATTTTTTTTGTTAACAAAAATTTTTCATTCACGAGAGCATTTTATTCCTTATTTATATTTAACAACTGGCAACGGATTAAAAATGAAATTCAAGACATTTTATTAACGAACAAGTTTTTTTCTTTCTTTGATAAAATGTATTTTGAAGTTCTTTGTACTTTTATTTTATTTATTTATTTATTTTTTCTTTTGAAAACGATCGTGGAATTTTTCTACGAGAACTATAACAGTTACATTCTTTAAAAGGTGCGACAAAACTTTATTGACTCGTTTATTTACTTTTTACGTGTCTATTTTATCTGATGAGAGGGGAATATTTTGCTTTCATAAATCAGCTTTAAGTGCTATAAAGATATGTTTGACATAATTTTTAGTTTCAGATAATCAAGAGAATATTGATCAGATGCTACAATGCCGATGTCGATGTACGGGAAAGTAGGCTCGTTTAGTTCTTGACAGAACTTCTTGTTTAGACTGCAATGGCGAAAAATTTCCAGAGATAGCCTCCAAACTTCCCCCATTTTTTAACCCTCCGGCTGTCCGGCAGTTCCAGAATTACGTGTTAAATGGACGTGGTAAGACGTCCAGAACCGCCAGTGGGTAAAATTGCCTTAAATTGCGTTTTTGAGACTAATGTACTCTCTTTTTGGAGATAGCCTCTGAACCTTCTCCGTTCCTTTAATATCAACAAAGGTAATTTACAATTTCGTTCTTGGAAATTTCCGCGGAAGAGCCTCCGATGCCTACTTTTCCGAAGATAATTTAAACTCGAATTTAGTTCCAAACAAAGAAAAAAAAGACGATGATAAATCCTTAACCTCTGCTTCTCTTCCATTTATCGTTATGAAACCATGCCTAAATCTATGTTTTTGGTACCAGTTTCGAAAAAAATTCTACGGGAGTTTCCTCAGTATTATTATTATTTTCCAATTGACGCAAGGGCACCCCCCTAACGTCAATAAAGATAGCCTACAACTATGCTTTTCAGATTTTTTTTGCAATAGCGAAACATTTCCAGATAGCCTAGAACTTTCCCAATTAACTTCAGCAAAAATTGCCTAAAATTGTGTTTCTAAACATTTGAAGCACGAAAACTTTCTGGAGATAGCCCCCAACTAAACATATTCTCTTCACGTCAAAATTTGCATCTGTACGTTTTCACTGTCGAAAAATTTCCGTAGGATCGTCGGATTCCCTAACATCATCAAAAGGTAGTCAATAATTGCCCTTTAATGACTTTAATTTTGAAAATTAGGAATACCAAACCCTTTCTCCATTACGTTCATTAGTCAATATTGGAACAAATAAATCAATTTAATTCACAAGTTACAGTTTGCTTATCAATTCATCAACTTAAATTACAAACGCGCCACACCCTATTAGGGGACCCAGTCCGCCCGTGAAAAGATGTTTATGAATCACTTTCAGTTTCAAGAACAGCCAAAAATATTCACTGGTATTACGATCACGAAAAAATTAAATAGTTTCAGCAACTTCAAAATTTTTATCAAGAGTAAATATAGTTCGATATTTGAATATCTCTATAGAACAGAAAATAAGTTCTCGAAAAGCACATTTTTACCGAACGTAAAGTTTTTCGGCAGATTAAAAATCAAAACGAATTTTTTTCGCATTGTAACTCTTATAACAAAAAAAAAAAAAAAAAAAAAAAAAAAAAAAAAAAAAAAACAAGCATGTATGCAAGTCAGAAAAATTAAGGAACATGCTTTTCTTGAAAGAACGTCAACAGAAGATTTTAACGTAAGCACGAAATGAGTCATGACATTCAAAATTCTACATTATGCAAAAAAAAAAAAAAAAAAGAGTGAGATACAGACCGAAGATTTTTTTTTTTTAATTTCAAAGCTTATTTTTCTTACACTGCGTTTTAGTTTACTTGTGGATGAATAACGAATCGAATCGTTGCAAGATAAATTTATTTCGGTCAAGTCAACTTGGAACACTAATAAATATGTTAGATAGCGATAAAAACTGTACCATGAATAAACGACTGCACTTACACGTGAATTTGATGATTCATGAGATAAATGCAGTCTAGTAATCCATTCCATACCGTGAGAAAAAACAGTACCAAGACATTGAGCCTCTTTACTTTGTTTGTCAGCCATTGCTGACTGCGATGGAAGAAAGTTCGTCGGGGAGCCTCAGAGTGCATGTGCAACTTACAAGAGGTGCTGAATGCCATCCTAGGGAGACTCCAAGCGTATGTACAACTTTCCAGAAGTGCCGACTTCCTTTGCTACTATTTCGCAAAAAATTCACCTCAAAGCAGGAATGCGATGCTCTTTTTCACCCCGGAGAGAAAAAAGGTTCCTCTGTGGCTCCTTTCATCATTACAGTGTAGAGTGGGACACATCTACGAAAATATCTTGAAATTAGTGGCCTAAACATTCATTTTCGCTCTCTGACCTCGTTAAAGAGGATCAGAAGCTGGGGGCCTTCGCAATTAGTCAGAATATCGACGACCCCGGCACAAGCCCCTTTTGGATCTATGTTCGCAGTGACGGCGACTGCCACCTGTACTTTTTCAGAATCAAAGATCCTCTAAATATATTTTTTATTTAAATATTAAATAGATTTCGGGGAGATCTTTCCAACTCTAGCGTCACCAAAAATAGCTTAAAATTGATATCTTGAGACTCGGGGAAAATTTATGAGGAATAACCCCTGAACATACTCCATCCTCCTAACTTCAAGATGGCTTGAATTTGCATTAAAACTGTAGTTTCGACTTTATCTAGGAAGACAATTCTTTGTTCTTTTACATCAGCAAAAAGTGTGAAATAGCGATTTTAAGACTAAAATTTAGAAAAAAAGTTCAGAGGTGGTTTCCCGTATCTTTTATTTAAAGGCATCAAAGGAAGTATAAAACTGAGTTTTTAGGACTTACTCAGTTCAAAATAATGGGGGAAGAGGTAGGTTGGTTCAAAAAAGGTTTTTGAAACTTCAACTTGGCAAACATCTGGAAAGAAACTCCAAACCCCTTGCCCTACCTTTGCGAAATATGGCCTATATTTTCCATTCTAAGACACCAATTTGGATATTTTCGGAAAGAGATCCCTTTCTTTTATAGTACCAAGGACAGCCCATATATGTTTTTAGAGTTTTAACTTCAAAGCATTTCCGGAGGAAAGTCCTCTAACTTCCTCCCTATTCTCCAAAGGTTGATAAAATTTTCTAAAACTACGCTTTAAAACACAATACCAAAACATTTACAGAGATGAGCCTCTGAAGTCTCTCCTCCTTAAATTATCCAGAGACAGACCAAAATGAAGCCTTCAGCTTCCATAAAATTTGGCCCTGCATGTAAAAGCTATAGTCAAGCAATTTTTCCAATACCAGTGAAATAATATATGCTAATGTAAGGACTGTTATTACTAATCCCATCCCATCAGAAGAAAGTTCTGGCTTATGATGAGAAAGAAAATTTCCCACAAGAGAGAATTTTGGCAGTGCTATTGCCCCCAAAAAATTTAATACGAATTTCCAGACCGTCATTTTATGAGAAAAATCCTTTCCCCCAAACATTTATGATTTTCTAGGATAGTCGGAACCTTATTTTATTTGATCTGAATTTTGGATCTACATGATTCTTAAACTGTTTTGTAAAATTTATTCTTTGTCCATATCTGTAAGTTTCTAGAACATTACTTCAGATTATAATATTACCGTTCATTAATTAAAAATTGGGGAAAAAAATCACACTAAAATTTTTTCAACTGAAGTTTAACTGTAAATCTTTTCCATTTTATTTACATAGCAAACTAAGCCAGTGCTGTAGTTGTAAAAAATAGTTGGGGGAACTCATCTTTTTGTCAGATAGATGTCATGCATGATGGATTTTTGCGAGGCCAAAAAAGATCGATTCAAATTATTTAGCCAGCTTTAATTTTTAAAGCAGACACTTATTAGAAAAAAAGTTTTGAAATGAATTTTCATTAAAATGTGCAGTAATTTCACAGCAACAAGCCCAAATATTTTTGAGAAAGACGTTGTCTCCCCCCCCCAGCTACAGCACTGAATTTAGCTTGAAATTCAATCAAGAAGAAACACAAAAGAAGTTACAAAAAACATTTATCGTCATTGAATTTATTTGCATAGCAAAGTATTAATGTTTTCAAAAAATATACACATATATATATCACTCAGTTTATAAATACAGAAAAATATCCATTTCTGGTACGTGAAATAGTAAAACAAATAAAAATATTCCAGATTCCTTAAAAATTACAATTTAAAACTACATTTTAAATTGCTTCTTACACGCATATATCCACTTGTAAAGAATTCTTTCATAAATTTTAAACAGTATATAAATTTCCAACAAGTCTTTTAAAATTCAATACAATGAAATGTATAATCTCAACTATAACAACAAGCTAATACATTTTAACAGCATTTACATATCAAAAATAGATGTAAACATTTGAATAACTCACAGTAGTAGGAAAAATATCTATCTTTAAATAGAAGGCAGTAACCATCTTCTCAGGTAAAATACCACTTCATAACCGATTTGAGTGAAAAATATAAAACATAAAAAAACAGCAAATAATAAATAAACATTATTTTTTTAGGTTTGTAGCATAAATAAATTAATTTCAAAATAAAAAATTATGTATTTTTTCAAAATAAAATATTTAAAAAAAAAAAAGGTAAATAATTCGTATTTTTAAATTTTCTTTCTCTTTTTTTGGATGAAAGGGAAAAACAAAGGTATCATAAAATTTAGAAACTTCAAGAATCTCAAGGAAATTTGATCCAATGTAATTCAACAAAATTTTTACCAAAAGGATTCATCAAAAGTAAAAGTAAATTAAGAATTTTACACAATGGAAAGGATAATCATATTTTTACAAAGTCTGAAACAATTGCCAAAATTTTGTATCTCAAACCAAAAATAAAACTGTTTCAATGAATTCTGAAAACAATTACATTTGATATAAAAATTAGCAGTCCTTAAAAAAAGAAAGAGATAGAAAAGAAAAATACAATGGTTTGGAGAAAGAATCATGAAAAACTGAAGAAAAGCATACCCTGGGCTTGAAAGCTGTTGAGAAAATTTAACAGAGAACATGCATTTGTGAATATTACTGGTTATGAGTTTTCAGCAGAATTTGGGCTTCCACTTATTTTATCAATAAGTGATTCTCCATTGCTTCGGCTAGGATCGGTTTCATTAGAACTTGTTCCACTAACTTTGGTCTAAAAAATGTTAAATTTTAAAAGTGTGACATAATTGTGCAGTGAAACAGAGTCGCTTAATCAATATAAATGTAACTGAACATAATTTCAAACGTACCAAAGAAAGTAATTTAAGGAACCCAATATTTTTTACAAATTATTGTTTTCAAATACATATCTCAAGAGAGAATTTTCAAATCAAAGAAAGATAAAAGTAAGGTGCATAGTATTTTTCAAAGCATCAATAAGCTAACTTTCATACAACTAATTTTGTCATAATGAAGAGACATAATATTTGTATTTTATGCAATACATGTTCAGCTAATAGAAGATCATTATTTCTGAGCTTTTTTTTAAAAAAAAGCAGTTAATATATAAATGTTATGAAAAAATTAATTTACAATTTTAGCACGAAGAAATGTTTTGATGCTTACTGATTACATAACTTTTAAAGGTAAAATATGTTTGAATTTAAGCCAAATTTTAAAACATGCAAGATGATTCAGTTCATAAGCGTAGCGTCGGGGGGGCACAGGGGGGCACGTGCCCCCCCCAACTTGTTGGACACTTCTGTACCTCAGAACCAGACTAACGTAAGTCCATTTTCGTCATTTTTCAGTAGAGGGGAAAAACGATTGTCGAATACACTATTTTCCCCTCTACTGAAAATGACGAAAATGGACTTACGTTAGTCTGGTTCTGAGGTACAGACTTGTTCTTTAGAACCTGAAATTTTATGAAATCAGAAGGAAATTAATCGTCGGAATATCATTTGCAGTTATTTTCATTTATTTTATCTTTGAATTATTACCCACATGTATGTGGGTGAAGGGGGGGGGCACGGAGGAATTCCGGCTCTTCGTCGAAATTTTTAGTGTTTGGCACCAAATTTTTCCCGAAATCAGGGGACGAAAATCATCAGAAAGATTATTTCCATTTATGAGCCAAAACTATTGTCTGAAAGATTTTTTCTTTTGCCTAAAACAGTCCTTAGGATTGCTAGTATTGTTTAATGTAAGGCCTCTGGGGATGTTTTGCCCGCTTCCCCGTCCAATTTCTGGGGGTCATATTTTATTGTGACCTCCTCCAAGTGTGTGGCATTACTAAAATAATAATTTAGAGAATTATAAAAGCATAAAATCATACTATTTTGTTTGCTTCTTTTCAAGGCATATTTTTTTAGTTCGATGTAACTACTAACTATGCTAAAAAATAATTTTAATTTGAAAATATTATTTTCACGAAATCTGGCTCATTGTAAGAGGGAGAGGGAAAGAAGGAGAGAGAGAGAGAGATGAAAAAAAGATGTATGATCCCTTTGCTTTATCTCACTGCCATGTAATGCAATGAAAAAAAAAAACAATTTATTCAACTATGGGATTTCTGTATAGAATTTAATTATCTTTCTTCACAAATCAAAAATTTAAATTTTTTATTTGTTCCTTTCAAGCATTTGTCATTCATAATCATACCAGAAAAAAATTAAGTGCTAAATGCATGAAAGTAACAAGAAAAGTCTTACAGTGCATAATGCAACAAAATACACCATTTATTCTTGTCTAAAAACTACTTTGCATTACGTAATTTGTGTAGAAGTAGATAATCTGAATGCATAAGTCTTGTCTCAAATTGATTTATAAACTTCTTACTTAAATACTATGGCAAGTAAGAATATTTAGGCTTATATTTATAATCGTTTTCGGTACAGATTGTTTTTTTTTTTTTTTTCAGAACTCATTTTCGAATCTTTTCAAGTTGTATCATTGTAATATGACAATTTTCCTAGCTGATAATTTGCAAAAATGTAATACATATAATTATTTTAACTGATATATTGCTGTATTCTTTTTTTAAAAGCAAACAATTTAAATTTATATAATTGTTTACTATTATTTTGCTTTAATTGTGTTTTTATAATTTTAATGAGTGCGTTTTGAATGACAATTTTTTCCCCTGTGTCTTTTTTTTTTTTTGAGTAAGTGATATATTTCTTCATTTCTTCCCATATTGGATATCGAGCTTGGTCACTAGGGTCAAAGGTAGTGTTCCTAACCGCTAGATCACATGGGATTGTTAGTATAAAAATAACTTTATGAAATGCCTCATTTCAGAAATTTTTCATGTATAGCATTTTTCTCTCCTCTCCCTCCTCTCTCATGCTTCGATTACTAATCGATTATCGTCAACGATTTGTCAAAACGTAAACCGATCTTATTTAGATCGAACGGTTAACTATTAAAGGGTGTTTGTTTGCCTCTTTTTTCTCATATTTTTGTCATCTCAATTACTTCATATAAAGTCTCAAAATGCTGAATTTTGTATCTATTTTGTAAAATTTCTCCCGACCCCCGTGATATTAGGAATATTCTACTCTACACTCCACTTAAAAAAGGGGTAATTGCATGAGTGGCGTATTCAAGGGGGGTGCCAAGGGACCAATGCACCCCCCAAGATTTTGTAACACTATAAAAAATGATGACACCGAATTTTGAAAAAACATGTAACCTTCATGTAAATATGCTTCAGGTTTTTTCAATGAAAAATACTTTATGGACACTGAAATATTGTCATATTATTTTCTGTTTTCGACAATAAGAAGCAAAACTAATTGTTATTCTGTAATTGTGGAAATGTAAGAGGAAAATGAGCGATGTACCCGCGCCTCTCACAAATATTGTTAGACGTTTAAGCTTCCTATTAATTGTAGATTATTTAAATGATTTAAATGTGTTTAAGCATTGCTCCTCCTCTTATTTTCTCTTTTTTAAAGATTATTTTGAACAAATTGTCGTATTATTTTACATCGTAAAGAAAAAATCAACAAAACACCAGCTTATTTTTTTTTCGAAATGTGACACATTGGATTTTTGTTTAAAAACTTATCGCACATTAAAAAAAAAATTGTTTTTTATATTAACACTTTCATTGAAACATTACTCATTTCAGCAGTAAATTTTTACCTTGGAGAAAAAGGGATCAGTTTCTACTTTCTTTTCTCATGGGATGAAATGAAAGTTTTTATTTTATTATTAAAAGTTTTATTAGAAATGAATAAAAAAACAAGTTGAAATATTAATGAAGGAACACGAATGAATGAATTAATCAATAAGCACATCTGGGATTTAAAAAAAAGGAGTAAGTAATAGCTGAAAAACAAAAACAATTTTCCAGAAAGTGCAAAATATTACAATATGTGTATGAAATTTTGAAAATGAGTTGTATATATTCCCTTTGATTTTTAAGTCTATTTATATTTGAATCGCAATCGTCCAATCGACTATAGGTTTAAGAATATAGTTAGTATATTGCTAGGTGGATGGCGCAGAAGAGTTAAAATGTTTTAACATTCCAATTTGCCCCGTTATTTAAATCTTACCCCCACGTTCCCCAACATCTGAAGGACGTTTAAATGGACATTTTGTAGAATATGCATGAGAAAATGCGTGCATATAAGCTAAGAAAAATCTTATCTTTGATGAAACAAAAATAATCATAAAATAAAACTTCATAAAAACCAAAATGTACAAAAAATTTCATTTTGGTACTCTCGGACCTTCAAAAATATTTTTTATCATGCAACTATTTTTTTTAAATTATAAATGATCTATCAATTTTCCGATGAAGACTTGAGTGCTTTTGGCTTGAGATTTTTTTTCGTAATATGTTTATTGTTCTTGCATGATATTCATTTTTGTAAAAAAAAAAACAATCTTTGAGCAACGTTCAATAGAAAAAATTAAATCGAAATACAGCGTTTTTAAAGTTTCACCATATTTCTTGATTTTTTTCCTTTCTCATCACTGTCGATGTTCGATGTGCACCCCCCAAAATCAATTCCTGGATACGCCACTGCATTGTATCATTCTTCTGATACCCGTCCCACTACTAGGTCAATTTAAAAAAAAAAAAGAAAAAGACAGTGAGGGCATCAAAAAGAAGGCATATGGGGGGGGGGGTTCCGCAAAAAAGACACACTAAGTAAACAAATGGTCGGTTTTGCTACCCCAATTTTCTTAAAAACAAAAGGGGCTTGATGGGGGGACGTAACGAGGCTACGGGACTAGTTGAATCTAAATCCGCCCTGGTTACTGAGGAAAAAAAAATGAATTAATGGTGTGTGCAATTCATTGGAAAAGTAAGAACGAATTTTCCTCCAACGAATAATCTAAGGGGGGAAAGGGGGGCGCAAAATCTTTTTGGAGTGTAGGCGGAGCAAAGGCTCCGCCTACACTCCGAAAAATTCCAGACCTGTGCCCCCCCAAAACTTTTGGTCACGCTACGCCTATGATTCAGTTAAATTCTATGCAACTTATAATACCAACATGGCAGAAAATAAATACTTTAATAAACTTTAACAAACATTAATGTTAAGAATAAAAGATATTTTATGCACAAGTAAGGTCATTAAAATGCAAGCTACAAACAGAATAGTTGTGTTTTTTTTTTATTTCAGAAAAATGCACACAGCCAAAAGATTAGTACTAGTTAGAACACTAGCAAAAATTACCTATGATATTTATAACTATGTATTGAAACTTCATGTTAGTGATTAGGTGTCAGTATTTTATAAACCAAAAGTCAAAATGATGCAAAATCTAAAGTGCAACAATTATTTGTAAAGATCCTGATAAAATTTGAAGGATCAGGAAAGAATTTTTTTAAAAGAGCGATAGTACAAAATAGAAGGAGGGTTTTTGCTTAAATAAATTTACTTTAAAAAACTGCACAAAGCACGACTTTTTACAATATATTAAATTTACATAACTTTTATTCAAGTGCAAGAATTTGTTCATAAGAATCAATGCTTGAAGAGGCATTTAAATCCATCATTACACATGAAAGCAGAAACATGAAGCAAACATATTAGAAATAAGTTGATTTTACATACTGGCCACGATATACATACAAATGCATTGCATAGAAAACAAGCCATTAAAAACCTCAATTTTTTGAAAATGAAATACTGATTTTTTTCTGCAACAAAGACAAATTTCCAATAGAAACCCATATCATGCACAAGACTAGAAAAGCAGCCACAAAAGATAAAGAGATTCAATACCCACACCTATATTGGTTAAACAATGGAATGACCTTATATTAGATGCATTATTTTTGAGATCCAGGGGTGGTAGTTACCTTGACATTAGTATAAGCAGATCCAACTTTTTCTTCAAGAGTTTTGAAAGCAGGAGATTGCCTAGAAAATAAACAAATCAATACATATCATTAAAATGTGTCTATTTATTCAAGAATAACATTTCAAAACAGTCTGCCACATTTTTCCTGACTCGCAAAGTTACAATCACCAATGCTGCTGGGAAAAAATTTATAAACAGCTTTTTTCCTTAAGACCTTATTTTATTTTTTTTAATAGGGGAGTTGGGGGTGGTTTAACACAAATTGGCTTTTATTCATTAATATAAAGGTACATAAAGGAGTAGCTGAAAAAATAGTCCAAAAATGAGTGTGGTCTGCTAAATTTTGCCCGACTCACAAGGTTACAATTATCTACGCTGTCCAAATATATATATATATATATACATAGACAACTTTTTTTAAGCTTGTTTTTTTTTTTTTTTTTTACTTGGGGGGGAGAGGGAATAAAAGTTTAACAAACATTAGATTTTATTCATTAATATAAAGGTGTATAATTGAAAAAATGGTTAAAAACCGAGTAACTCATAAAATTAAACAATTACTTTAATTTAAAACTTGTTACTAAAAATGGAATACACCGCCAGCTTGTTTATTCCAACCATGAACGGCAGTTTCATGTTTATTATGCACTCATCAGCATGGTATAAAAATTAAACAAACTGGAGGCTGGAGTTTTTTGCCTCCGGCTCGTTTAATTCCTATAATATGCTGATACATAATAAAATGAATCGCCCTTCCCTTGAAACATTTCTAGATCCGCCCTTGGCCCAATCCTAACTTAAAAGTAAAAGATTGATATCATATACACTTACTTGACTTCTTCAAATTTCTTGCTAACAGTGGCCCCAAGGGTACCAAATGCTTCAGATGTTTTCTCAGTTGCTGTTTTTAAAGTTTGACTAGTTTTTTGGTACCTAAAAAAAATTACAATTCATGATAAATATATTTAAATGATTGAATTATATGATTACGATTTGTTACAGTAGAAGATACATTGCTGTAAAAATACAGCATTTACATTAAATTAAGAAAACGAATACAGTTGATGGAAAAGTGGCTCCGTTCAAGTTCCAATTTAAGTTATTTCTTTATTTATTTTTACCTGCAAAATACTGAAGAATGATGTTGCACCTAACAAAAACTTGGTATGTAAGACAATAAAATTGTTAATTTTAGTTGTCTTTTTAATACATTCACACTTTCATATTTTGAGGAAGAGTAGTGTACAGTGGATAAGTGGAAGAATATTTATTAAATATTTTTCAAAAGACAGAAACAACTGTTTTAAGTTGGCATTCCATAATTTTATATTGTGGACTGTATTGTTTCAATGCAAAAAAGGTAGAAGCTATTGTGTTGTCTAATCCTTTGCAAGAAATTTAGGGCAAGACAAACTGCTGTCACACTTAAACGTTATCAAGTAAATACAATATCTGCAGTATGTTCTCCCCTAGTACTTTTTTATATAAAATATTAAACACTATTTTAATAATTTACAACTTTAATAGGAAAAATCATGTTGTGTTCCATCAAGACATTCACTATTAACATGTTGACTGCCCAACTACGAAATAATTTGTAGCATGTCATTTTAGCTGACAGAAGTAAATTTGAGTTAGCTTGTAGGCTATAGATTTGCCGTTTTCGTACAGATTTGAACTAATGCGTAGTACGCTGAGATTAACGGAGATATTTGGCTTCTGAGAAGGTCCAGTAAATCAAAACTGGCTGGCAGGTACACTGTTTTTAGTAGAACTTACATGCCTATGAATTTTTCATAGCAAAGAAGTCGATGTGGCACTATTTCTGACTTTCCCTCTATCTAAAGCACAAATGCATTAAAATTCATATTTACTACACATTAAGTGGAATAGAATTAAAAATGTATTGCAATGGAACAGCAGCACATATTATTAATGACACCTTTGCAAGCCAATTTATACTAAATTAACCAAAGAGGCATCTATAAATATTTTGGCTTAACGAAATTATTTCAATTAAATTACATTTCACATTTACAAAAGAAGTATACATACATAAAACAGAGCCGATGTTTAATTATTCTATAACTGTTTTCTTAAGATTGATCATAAAAACAGAAGAAACAACATACCAAGAAATGAAAGATGTTTGTCAAAATAATAAGCTCAACAAAAACAACTAAAGTTAACAATGTACTATTCAACACAACTTTAAAACACCATACATTCAAAGAAACTTTATAGACAATTTTTAGTCATACAATGACTATTAAATTTTGCTGCCTATTAAAGCATAAAAAAATTTCAGCACCTTTTTCTGAATAAATTGATTATTTTATTGCTTAATTTTGTAAGTTTGAGCAAATAGTTTACAAAGGTCTGGCCAGAGGAAATTCGGGTCCGTTAACGGACCCTTCACAAAAATACGATCAAGCAAAACCGACCCTGCACAAAAATACTATCGAGCAAAACGGACCCTTCACAAAAATCTGAAAAAGCAAAACGGATCCTTCACAAAACGCTGATCAAACAAAACGGACATTTTACACATTATTCTTCCAAAAAACAAGTCTGAAATCAAAATAATGCACAGCATATTTCTGTGTAAAAGCCCATAGCTTTTGGGCCTTTTCGGAAGTTAAAAAAGGGAATCGTTTATCCCGCCAATTTTGTGGAAAAAAAAAGTTAGTACTTCCTGCCTGCGATACTCGTACTTCCTGCCTGCGATACTAGGGCAAGCGATAAATCTTTAACGTAAAATGTAGCACTTTTTGTTGGTTTCTTTTAAAGAAATTTACAACTTAGAAAAAATAGTTGTTTTGCTTTAATAGCTCCGCTTGTTTGTTTTATCATATGCAAATCAAAATGGCTTGCTGCAATGTTGCTGTTATAGATTTCTCTGGAAATAAAATGCAGAGTAAGGATTTTTCTCCCAGCTCTTAACTTAAACAAAAAGGAAATAATAATAATAGCAATTATCTGCATAATGAACTTAGAACTGCAAACAGATAGCAAGGATTGGAGAAAAAATAGGATTGCTTCTGGTAGAGTGGTCAGCTATTTAAAATTCTAATCATCTGACATCTTTGCGACATTTTGACCTTATTTTGATAGAAAATTATCTGGATTTTTTTTTTTGATGCTTACAAGAATGGTGTTTTGGTTATATTCAGGAATTGATGTATTTTTTCGTATGTTAATATTGGAAGTTCGGTACTGTCTGTTTTGCTACGTCTCCCTACCAACCACATTCATCATGTAAACCTGATGAAACGTAATTATTTGACTTTATAAATTGTTTATTTACAGTTTTTATACTTCTGATGCCTTCATTTTGAAAATTGCGATCTCTGCATATTCGATATGAAAATCGAATTTTACTTATTTTTCAAGCCAATTACTCTTTATTAGGAGGCACATAAATAAAAATTCGCTTTATTTTTTGGTCAGATCATTATTTAAAATTTTTTAAAGCAAAATTAACTGTTCTTTTATGAGTCGAAATGTTAAACGCTGATCGTTTCATTTTATTATTCATTAATTGTGTCAACAGACATTAATAATATGTTTGTCATAGACCTTCAAAATGCAATTGTAAAAAAATTTTGCCAAAACAAATACGTTTATATTCCGTTTTCATGCTTTTGATGCTGTCACTTTGAAAACTGCAATCTCTTTGCATCCGCTACAGGAATCGGATTTTTCGCATTTTTGATATTTAATACGCTTATTTGAGAGGAAAATAAATAAATTTTATTTTATTTTTAGATAAATTAAAAAAAAAAGTTTTATTTTATTTTTTCAAAATTGTTTCATTTTCGCAAAATTATTTGATTTTCCACAAAAAACGGACACTGTGAAAAATCCTGGACACCCCTGGTTTATACGTACCAAGTGGTTTTAATTTTTAAGTTATGTTACTATGATGCATAAAGCCAAATTATGTGCAGCCTCTAGTACAGCAAGAACTTTCTCTCGGGAGAGGGCAGGGATACAATCATAAGTCTTTTTATGTATACACATTAACAACATGACTTGGAAACGAGTCATTTAGGATAAAAACCAGTTAAGTCCACTTTTTATGTGTTTAAATAATAAACTTACGCAGGAGATTCCTGTATATTGCGTATCCCTTGCTCCATGTCGTCACGAAATTCTTTCCAAACTGTTATTCCAAGCTTACGTTTCAAGTCTTGCATTTTTTTAATTTTGGAAGATAATACTTGTCTCAAAGTATTAATTTCTTCTTCAGTCTGAAAGGAAAAAAAAATGTTCATGTTAAAAATAGAAGCTCATCACATAACTAAATATCAAATTGTATTTAAAAAAAATAAATACGAGGGCAATTCAGAAACTAACCTCCGGTTGATTGAAAAAAATACACCAAGTTAAGTAAAAATATTTTAATATATACATCTTACAACTACATCTTTGCACTATTTTTCGACATAGTCTCCATAACGATTGAGGCACTTATCGTATCTCTTCACAAGCTTTGAAATTCCTTCTGCGTAAAAATCACCCGCTTGTGCCTTGAGCCAGCCTGTGACCGCATCTTTGAGCTCTTCGTCGTCATCAAACCGCTGGGACCCGAGCCATTTCTTCATATGCATGAAGAGGTGATAATCGCTTGGCGCCAGATCTGGGCTGTAAGGTGGATGGTTGAAAACGTCCCACTTGAAGGACTCAAGAAGGGCTGTTGTTCTGCGAGCAGAGTGAGGACGGGCGTTATCGTGCAAAAAAACGATACCGGAAGTCAGCATACCACGGCGATGAATAGCTGCTGCAGAGTATCCTTTGGCTGTAAAAAACCTTATAACAGCACGCACTTCACATTTGGCGGGATTTTCTATTGCAGCACACATTTCAAACTGCCACAAAAACTAAACTAGCGCAGGTACGATGTTCACTCGACTACGGCTTGATGCCGACTGACCTGCTGAGCGTGTGAATGCACAGATGGCGCGCTACTCCCCCCACTACCCGCACTGTGACCAATCGGAGGTTAGTTTCTGAATTGATCTCGTAAATATTTGAAGCAAATCCGTTTTTTGAAAGGTTAATAATATATTACCCAGACCAAAATCTCTGCATTAGTGGTCACCAATTATCGACAAGCAACTATTTTATTAAAAATGGCTACTAAAAAATTAAGTATCAGTGGCCAAAAGTGGCAAACATGTGTTTCTTTATTTGATAAATGAAGAATGTTCATTGGAGGATGGGTATTACATGACCTTCAGCAATAATAATCATGGACAGCAGCTCAGTCAAATACAATCAGTTATAACTGTTAAGACTGCCCACAAGTGCACTATAAAGTACAGGACTAAGAACATTTGACAGAAGATAATTGTTCTCTATGAGCCTAGTTGACCCTGGTATCAACCATCAAAAAAGGCAGTTGATTTCACTGACAGATGCAAGCATAAAAGTGAGTGAAATTAGTTGTACATTGAAATTACAAAGTTGAAGATGTTTGAACAAAATTTTAAAAACGGGGAAATGGTGGATCCTTTACCCCTGAACAGGGTGCCTTTCTCTTTAAAAGCACATTTATCTAGCACACTCTCATATACTTATTTAACCAACAAGAATACATTAGATTAGTTCATAAAATTATTTAAGAGTAACTTGATTTGCTAAGCATAACTATGTAAACTATTGAACCATAAGGAAAAAACATCACAATTTCATCTTCATCTAAGCATGCCTTTGATGTACAAAATCAAAATATTTTTGCAAATCAAAATTTTTAAATTATTAATGAAAATACCTTAGCTAATTCTTTCGTTAGTTCTTCTTCAACTTTTGCTCGAGCGTCAGGATCCATTTGAGATAAATCTTTTACATCACCCTCTGAGCCAATGGAAAACTCTGCATCTTCAGAGGTGTCATAAAAGGAATCTAAAGAAGAAAATAAGATAGTTTAAAAATGTAGTTTAGGCAGATGTTTTATTTTTAAAGTGTTTCAGTAAATTAAGCAAGATAACAAATTATTACATAAATGAGAGATTCAGGAAGAGTAATTTGACTTACAATAAAAAATAAATAAATAAATATGAATATATATATATATATATATATATATATATATATATATATATATATATATATATATATATATATATAATATATATATATATATATATGTGTGTGAACATATGCTCCTGCATGTGTATTTTCCTTATATGTGAATTCAGTTTAGGTTGAACCTTTGCCAAATCTGACACAGAGGTTTTTTTTATGCTAAGGAATTCTCAGGGTGGGGGACGAGGGACTTAAAAAAAAAACAATGAGGTCTACATACAAATTTTGAGTCTTAAAACTGCTCTATTCTTCATGAACGAATTTTCGCACAGTTACGAATTTGGTCAGAATGAAAAGCCTGTAAGAGATGCACCAGATGAAATTTGATCTAAAATTAACAATAACCAATTAATTTGTGAACCAAAATTAGGATATTTTATACACATTTAAATGAAAAAAATCCACATTTGCCAGATAAACTGTTTGAGAAAATACTTTTTGATGAAAGATTTCAGCAAAAATAAAAACTAATTTTACAAAAAGTGCTGAGGTGATAGAGAAAAATGGTGGTCATTTCCAAAATCAGCACACCAAATAATAAAAGATCAGCAAAAAACTCATTTTGTATTTTTCAAAAAGTTGAACTTTGCAGGCCTATGTAAGAAGTTCTCAGATACATTAACATAATTTCTCTAAAGGGTAAACTGTCCGTAAATGATATTGCCCTTTTTTTTTCAACAAATTCAACCACACACAAAGGGGAGGGGGGGGGAGACGTGTTCCAAGTCACGTTGTATTTTATAAGCATATTGTTACTTAAAAAATGCATGACACATGTTAACGCTTCCTGTTACCCCCTCCTTTCTTATTGTCACAATTTCAAACTCCCCCCCCCCTCTCAAAGAATGACATCATTTGCAGACAGTCCCTACTCCTGAAAAATTTAAGAGTAACAATCATAATACATAATTCCACAATTTTAAATCCTAAATTCGGTGGAAAATAAAATAAAATGAATGACAAATCTATACTACTGCATACAAATCAAAGATTTTACGACTACCAAAATCTTCCATTTCTTGAGCAGAAGCAATACGGATAAACCTTTGGTAATTAGCGTTTTGGAAATCAGTACTTAAACCATTTGGACAGATATTTTGTCCTTTTCCAATGTGATCAGAAAAGTCTGGCACATGGGTATATAAATCCTCTTCCAAGCTAGCTCTTCTTTCAGGAGAATCCATCTTTTTTTTTAAGTTAAGGAATGTACATACACAAATTAAGCATCAATATCAATATTTGCTCTCAACACTACCACTAAATATTACTCGCAAATGCTGCATGGTTTCAGGAAGTATTATTTTGAAAACAAATAACTAATGAACGATTCGTTGACAACTTTTCACAGCACTAAGCACAGATAAGGTGACGAAATATGAAAATGCTCTCATAACTTTAATGCACGAAGATCGAGAATTCACTTCCCGTTATTGCATTTGACTTTTCATCAACGCATCCATCAATACAATGACAGCATGTTAAAATCACCAAATATATCACATGATAAATGCACCAATCACTGAAATAAATTTCACTTCATATCCAAGTGGAAGACGATGAAGAGGCACTTAAAAGACTTCGATCACCCATCGACAAGATAAATCCAAATCCTTGCGAGTCGCACACGCTGCCATTTGATGGAGTAAAAAATGCCAACGATGCAGGAAAATAAACTAGATCACTGGGCATTCGATTGTGGGAGGTTTTAGAAGTAAGATGCAAAAAACTAAAACATCCATCCATACTCTCTATCAACCACTACGAAAAACCTGTTCGATGAGTCACACCTCGAAGCCCTCAGGTGAGCGCTCGACCTTCCACGTATAAACAGAGCAGACAGTTACGCAAGACTGACTACTTGAGATCTGCAGTTTCGGAGTGGACGATAGGAAAAGAGCGGTAAAATCGGCTTGTTTCAGTTTCTGTTCGTCTTTGATCGCCGGTGCGTCTTATATGTGAGCCGTTAGTCGACAGGCCCTCTCTCGAGATACTTTTCATCGGAAATATTTCGATTCTGAAGTTTAAAAAGCGTAATTTTAGGCGAGGTTTAGCGGTGTGGGGGAATGAGTTTTGGAGCTCTCCCCAGAAATGTATCGAAATTGAAGTACAAAACCTTTGCAATCAATATTTGCAAACCAGTAAACATAGTAAAACATAAGTCGCGAAAATCAATCGCCCCTCGCTTGAAAAAATTCTAAATCAAGACCCGGAAAGTTCCATTTCTCAAAATCCATAGTTCCGAAGGCAGAACTCTGGATTTAAAGCGGTTTTGACTTGAAGGTTGAAACCCTTGTATATCCTTTTTTTTCTTGAGATTGTGAACGATGTGATTTTTGATAAAGATCATATTAAAACTGCTACAAGAACACACTTTACAATGGTTATGTGTTGCAATCAGTAAATAACGAATTGAAACAATACCAAGGTACTAATTGAACACTATTATTTGGTTGAAATGTTCATTTGGGGGAAATTCAGACACTTTTTTGCACCGTCCCTAAAAAGGGACGCTAGGCATTAATGAGTTAATTTACCACTCAAAACTATAACATATGTGATGCCTCCCATTGTACCTTTTTTTTTATAAATTAAAGAGAAGAAAGAAAAATGATTTCACAATGAACAATGTTTTTTGAAAATTGTTAGTTTTGAAAGCATTTTTTTTAAATTAAATTCATGAAGCATATTTTAAGTCAAACAGAAATGTTTTAAACCTTCTTTTAAATTCAAACGATGTTTTTCTACCTTGAGATTCCAGTCTTGAATTAATTTTACTTTTAACCTAATTTAATGTTGTAATGAGGAGTGCACAGTGGAACGTGCGCCTTTTGGGCGGATGAGCACTCCCGCGTTACTTATTGCAATTATAAAAACACTTTAGGCAAAAAATACTTTTAAAAATCATACCAACATTTTGATGAAATTGAAACATTTTTACAGGTGAAAACATTGCGCAGAATCAACAACTTCGTTGAAAAATGCAAATTGTAAAACAACCAACTAGCAAACAAGTGCAAACAGACGCAGCACGTTAATCAACTTGAAATTTCTTTATCATAAGACCAAAACACATTTTCTGAAATGATTCAAAGCAAAGTTCATTCTTATCAACAGGTAATGTTGTTTCAACTTCATTTATCGCTAATTTTTACTGATTTTTGCATTCTGATATAATAATAGATCTGTTTCAGTTTCAATCTTTTTATGCGGAGTAGATAATGTTCAGTACCAGTTATCGAAAAACATTTCCACAGAAGCAAAAAGAAAGTATACCCTAAGAACCGCATTAAAACTCATTAAAATTTTATGTGAAACCAGTGATGCCCAACCTACGGCCAGCAGGACACATCCGGCCAGTGAAGCTGATCCGCGTGGTCCGTTGTTTTATTTGTTACAAAACGAAAAGCACGAATAATGACAATGTTATAAATTTGGAGCCAAATATTAGAAAATTGCTTTATCTTCCTAGTAAAGAATTGTAAACTTCGTAATTTTTAAAAAAGCATCATGAAATGACAACAGTCATTGGTTTTTAATTTTAAATATTTTTTTAAGTTCAAGCGACGATGACTCCCCTTATGGTACAGCTAACCCTATAAGGTACAGCTGCTGATTCAATTTAGGTGTCAATATCTCAAGCGGGGGGGGGGGGGGGGGGGGGGGGGGTTGAGCAATCGAATGTTTTTTCTTATTCTTCATTACTTGTGACTGCTATATCGCGAGAACTAATGAACAGAAACAAAAATTGATCGACAGGTACAACTAGAGGCTACAAGAACTGATTCATTTTTTTTTAAATTATTTGCAAAATATCAGAAAACTTTCACTTAATTTAGTTACAATAGGTCCAGGAATTCATAAGATAGTTATAGAAAGTTTTAGTACTAATTACAGGCTAGTTATTTCGAATTTTTAAAGGAGGGAGAGGTGTACTCAATGCAGATTTTATCGGAAAGCAGGGGCGTAGGAACCGGGGGAGCTCGGGCTCCTCCTGGAATAGATCACACCGGCTCAGCTCGACGGCCCCGCTCAGCTCCCCCGGAAAAATTCCCTTACTAAAACTTTCTTTTTGTAGTACATTTTTGGTGAAGAACAAAAGAAAAATCATTTGGGAAGCTTGTTTGGAGGATGAAAAATCAGCAGTATTTAATTAACTTTTACTGCTTAAAGTACACAATTTGGAATGTTTTTTCTTAAATGCCAATTTCAATCCGTATTTACTAGTATTACCTGGAATTAAACAATTGTTATCTCTTTTAAAAGGTGTATTGGACGAGAAAATAAAGACAAGATAATTATTTTCCATTTTGGTAGAAGTGCATTTTTTAAAAACTTTTTTCTAAAATTAAAGAGTTTCAGTTACGTATTTATGATTTACACGTCCAAGAATTCGTAGAGGAGAGTCCCAAACGTTCCTTGTTCTCAAAATCATCAAAAATCGTCTAAAAGTGCATTTTTAAGGTTACAGTTTTGAAAAATTAACAAAGATGATTTTACTATCCCAGAAACCAAACATGGCCTAAAATTTGCTTCAAAGACTAAAATTTGATTTAAAAAAAAATTCTAGCCTCCAAAGTCACCAAAAATCGTAGAAAATCATTTTTAGAAGGAACCACTAGGGAATTTTTCCGTTAAAAAAGTTCGAGACTGCCTATTTTTGAGCAAAGCAGCTAAAACTAGTTGCATATAAATTTCGTAAAATTGTAATTAAACTTGTCATCTTCTGGCAAAATAGTAATGTTTTTAAATTACTTTTATTCACAAAATTTTTCTATCTAAACATTTATGACTGTATAAAATTGAGCTTGAGTGTAAAGGGTGACTAAGTGTGTCTTGCTCTCCCCCCCCCGCCTCCCCAGAAAGCGCCAAGCTCTAAAGCTTTACCGGGCTCCCCCAGTTTTTGCAAAGTTCCTACGCCACTGTCAGAAAGCGACAAAAGCGAAAGCGGTAAAACTAGTGTGAGCCAGTTCAAACATATATAAACAGGCTCTCAAGGAATTAAATACCATTACTATTGCTCTTTAAAAAAAAATCTCTCTCTCTCTCTGTCTCGCACCTTTATAAGAATCATTTTCTTTTTTAATTTAGCGAAAGTCGAAAATGTGATGGGGAGAAAAGTAAACGTTTTTAATCTAGAAAGAGTCAGGTGGACAAATAAAGATGTTTCCAAGTTCCAAGGGCAGGACCAGATGGTTAATACCAAACGACGTATCGAATGCGCATACACACAATTTGAACACACGAATGAGTTAACTCGACTTGCTTTTTGGAGTATACAGTATAACCTCGATTTAACGATTGCCTATGGACTGTAAAAAATTATCGTTAAATCAAGGATATCGTTAAATCGAGAAAGCATACTTATAAGTTAAACGGATTAAACTATTGATAATAAAGTGAACGCTTAAACATACGTTATTTTGCTTCTTTAAGAAAACTGCGCATTTATATTATTTCCAAAGTTATTTCATCGATCTTTGTTTTCTTTTGTTGAGAAAATTTCACTTTTTTCGACCTCATTTTTTTCGACTGATCACTCTCCTCTCAAGGGGCAAAAAAAAGTGTTTGGAATGCTAGAAGTTTGGACGTCACTGAAGGATGAATCTTTTTACTATTGGAACATGAGGTCTCATGCTGTTGTAAGTAAAATAGTTAGAAAAATATTTTAAACATATACTACTGTATTTTTGACGAGAGATAATTTGGCCCTGCCCGATATCATCGTTAAATCGAGGAAAGCTATCGTTAAATTGAGGAAGTTTTAACATTAAATTCAAGGCGTATGAGTCAGGACCAATGAAATGTATCGTTAAATTGGGGAAATCGTTAAATCGGGTATCGTTAAATCGAAGTTATATTGTATATCCGTAATAGATTGGAAAATGTGACCCGGTTCTCGCCGTCAAAAATCCAAGAAATTTCAATCATTAGAGTTCTTAAATGTGTGAAAATGAAGTTAGCACACAATTGAACGACTAATGAGATAAAGATGCTCAGTGGCGGTGATTCGGGTGTTGGGGGGGGGGGGGGGGCACCCTCGATCCCACTTTTTACACCATCGTAGATTG
This sequence comes from Uloborus plumipes, assembly GCA_038373865.1. Classification (NCBI taxonomy): domain Eukaryota; kingdom Metazoa; phylum Arthropoda; class Arachnida; order Araneae; family Uloboridae; genus Uloborus; species Uloborus plumipes. The sequence continues at coordinate 5,860 of JAXGGA010011879.1, read as the reverse complement.
ACTAAGCGTTTTTAAGATTTTAATTTCGAAAAATTTCCAGAGAGATCACCGAATTCTAAAGTTTCCAAAGACAGCTCAAATTTACAATTTTCAGATATCAATTTCAAAAAAATTTCCCCGAATACACCTTCTTTCTCCTATCTTTAAAGATGGCCTTAGCTTGCGTTATTAAAGATTCCAGTTTATGTATCGTTATCTTTTCTGAAAAGAAAACTCCTTTATCCTTTCATCAGTAAAAATCGCATAAAATAGTGTTTTTGAAACTTCAATTTGGAAAAAATCTGCGGTAGTCCCCTGAAATCACAAAACGTAAGTCTAAAATTTAGTTTTTAGGACTTTATCAGCTAAAAACAAGAAGTTCTGTCAAGAACTAAACGAGCCTACTTTCCCGTACATAGACATCGTAGCATCTAATCAATATTCTCTTGAATATCTGAAACTGAAAATTATGTCAAACATACTTTATAAATAAAAGTACAAAGAACATCAAAACACATTTTATTAAAGAAAGAAAAAAAAATCCTCGTTCGTTAATAAAATGTCTCGTATTTTATTTTTAATCCGTTGCCAGTTGATAAATATAAATAAAGAATGAAATGCTCTCAAGAATGAAAAATTTTTGTAAACAAAAAAAAAAAAATCGTCTGCCAGGAAAAAAAAAAAAATAATAATAAATTAAACAAAAAAAAATCGTCTGCCCAGTCAGTCATTTTTTCTGAGCTTGCATTTCCGCCATGTTTGCGGAGTCGGAGTCGGAATCAGAGTCCTCACAGAAGATTTTTCAGAAAAGTACTTGACATACATTTTTTATCAAAACCATTTTCTTACAAAGTTAGTTTGAAGGAAATCCGCCTTTAAGTTCAGAATCAACATTCAATTTAAATTTCCCAGTAGGCGCTCATGTTAAATTTTTTTCTGAACGGTTCATCATTGAACGAAAAATGGTTGAAATTGAAAAGTGAAATGTGGGAATGAGTCTCTCCGAGATCTTTCGAACAAAAAAAAGTTTATTCAATTCGGACGGTTCACTTAAAAGTTAGGTGGGGAAAGGTTTCCTGAACGGTTCAATGTTGAACGAAAAAATGTTCAAATTGAAAATTTAAATACGGTAATGAAGTATTCTTGATAAGATCTTTCGAACAAAAAAAAAGTTTGTTTAAATCGGACGGTTCACTCAAAAGTTATTAGGGGTGAGAGCTTGTTTGAACGGTTCAATGTTGAACGAAAAATTGTTCAAATCGGAAATTTAAAAGCGGGAATGAAGTATTCTTGATAAGATCTTTCGAACAAAAAAAAGTTTATTCAATTCGGATGGTTCACTTAACAGTTATTAGGTGGGGAAAGGTTGCTTGAACGGCTCAATGTTGAACCAAAACTGTTCAAATTTAAAATTTAAATGCGGTAATAAAGTATCCTTGCCGAGATGCTTCAAACAAAAAAAAGTTTGTTTAAATCGGACTGTTCACTCAAAAGTTATTAGGGGTGACAGCTTGTTTAAACGGTTCAACGTTGAACGAAAAATTGTTCAAATCGAAAACGTAGATACGGGAATGAAGTATCCTTGAAAAGATCTTTCCAACAAAAAAAAGTTTGTTCTAATCGGACTGTTCATTAAAAAGTTAGTATCGCGGGACAGGTTGTTTGAATGGCTCAAAGTTGAACCAAAAATTGTTCAAATCGGAATGTTCATTCAAAAGTTATTAGGGGGAGGGGGACAGACAGACAGACGCACAAATTCCCCATCTCAATACCCTACTTTCCAATTTTTAATTTTTCGATATTTATTTTATCTTTTTATTTCTTTTTGACTTTTTTTTTGGACTTGGCGATATTTTTTGGATTTGGCGATATTTTTTGGACTTGGCGATATTTTTTGGATGCATTAAACCACTTTTAATGCCTTTTTCGTTTTTCTTTTGTTTTTAACGGAAAGTAGGCTAAAAATGGATGGGGGAGAAAATCCAAACTCCTTTCATCCTCTTTAAGTCACTCAAAAGTAGCCCGAAATAGCTTTGTTTCATGCTTTAATTTTCGCAAAATCTTCGTGAAAGACACCAAGCCCCAAAGTTTGCTCAAAATGGCCAAAATTTTCGTTTTCAGAAATCAAAATACCTATTCTAGAGTTTTTAAGGGAAGATCCCCACCTTACCTTTTTCTTTACATTACCAAACAGGATGGTTGTTTTTAATGTTAATAATTTCCCCACCACTGTTTTTATTTTCTTTCTTTTACAATTCAGACTTAAGAGATAGTTACTAATTTATTTCTGAAAAATAATTAATTTTTTTCAAATTTTCTACTTTTCCCAAAATAGTTAACACATTGTTAAGTATGCTATAATATTAAGTACACGAATTATTCGTTTTGTTTTTACTCATTACACTTAGTACTACATATTACATTTTCAGAGAAAATATTTATTTCTTATTTATGAATTTATTCACCGTAGTTTCTTTTCCAGTGCAAAGCAATTTTTTAAAAAACATATTTTCTCCGCCGGTTGAGCGGCAAAATTTGACTGATTATACTAGAAGAAAATACTGATGTTTTAGCATTTCCTGTTAAAGTTTAAGGAATTAAATGTTTCCTGATAGTGTTATATGAATATCAGTTGCGAAGGTTTTCTTCTAATATTTCATTCAGTCTTACTTTTATTTACTGTAAATTAGGGGTGCACAACCTTTTTCGGTGAAGGGCTATACACGTAACGGAGCTTTATTGGAGGGTCGCATGCAAGCCCATTATTTTGAGGGGCCAATAGACCTCCCCCTCTCCATCCAGGCTTTAAGACATGTTTTCTAAAAAATATTTTGTCACATAATTTGCATTGAGCACATATCCTTTGCCCCCTGGAAAAATTTTAAAAATAATGGACCTGGCAGCATGCATCAGCATCAGTACTTTGCTGATGTAAATAAATGTAAACAAAATGATACATATAATTGAAGTATTGAATCTTTTCACTAAATAACTTAATCACAACACGAAACTGCAAATTGTTGCAGATTCAGAGAAAAAAGGGTACGCTTTTTTAATGAAGAAAATATTTTGAGTTTCAGATGCTAAGCAGCTTTTCTTATGACACATGCTTAGCCATCAAAGGCTGAAACCTTTGCATGTTCTGAAAAAATCTGGTATGGACACCACACTATTTCCTTTTACATGTACATTTCTTAGTAGTTGCCTTAAGTTTTAAAAAAAGTTCTTGGAGTGAGCAAGGTAACAATTCAAATATTTACTCCCCTAATCTGCCACGAAACAATGCAAAAAATATTTTACAATGGTTAATTTTCTAAATATTGCTGATTTTAATATCATTCAGTGAATTTTTCGCAAAATATCGCTAATAGCGCCAAATTGAACCCAAATTCAAAAAATAATTTTTTTCGCCAAATTTATGGCCAACTTGGCGATATGTCGCCAAGTTGGCGTCAAACACTTGGCGACCAAAAGCTTGGCGACATATCGCCAAGTGGTCGCGCTAATTCATATCACTTGAGTCTGTATTGAAATTAACACTGATTTACCCCAAAAAAAGGGGTTAAAACACCCCCTTGGGAACATTCAAATGCAACCGCAAGGGGAGGTGCACAACTAGACCATCCTCAGAGCCTACATACCAAGCTAGAAGCTTCTACGGCATATAGTTTTTGAGTTATGCGACCCACATACATACATACGCACACACGTACATACAGACGTCACGAGAAAACTCGTTGTAATTAACTCGGGGGTGGTTGAAAAAAAAATTTCGGCTGCTTATATGTTGGTAGGTACATATGCACGTGCTGACAGGTCAAAAAAAAACTAAGGAATTTTCATTCGGGGGTGAGCAAAATCAAAATTTAGACTCAAATTTGAGTGATTTTTTTTTCGCGATCACAATACTTCCTTTACTACGTAAAAGGAAGTAAAAAGGGTAACATGTAGTCAGTATTTTTGCCATTTTGTACTTTCATACTATTGAACTTCATCGCTTATTAAAACTAAAGAAATTAATATTCTGCTCAGTACAAAATTAAAATTTATTTCTAGTGAAGTATGGCAAAACTGGAAACTGCAAAAGCAACTAGGCCACAGTGCAAAGATAAAATTCTACTTTTAGCTGGATAATATACGAATATAAAATAATAATAATAATAATAAATAATAATGAACTAACAAAAAATTTAATCATGTGATACCAAAAATTACAAACATTATAAAGCTAAAAATTCAGGGAAATACTATGAAATCAAAATTAGCAATTGGACCGCTGAGATTGAGTTTCATCTACTAATTTTGATACATTTGTTCATTGATAATAGTTGAAATTCTCAACATGCTTGCATTTGCTTTAATATTGGTTAATCATGGAGGTAAAGATTTTTAGAGCTCCAAGAGCCCCAACTATGAGAAACTTCGTTTGCATATATTACAAGTCAGGAAGGGCGCTAGCTCCATCTCTTTCAATAGCTTCATTAACAAAAACGCCAAACAATTTAATTTTTGCGTTTTTTGAGATCGAAAAATATCCATTCGCCATAAGGTGAGCACACACAAAAAAAGATCGTTTATATAAAAAAAAAATATTTGTATTTATTTTGAAAAATACGTTTGTATTCTTACTCAGTATGATTTGTACAGTGCACTACTCCGAAAATAAGAAGACAGCGTAACCTGAAAGCCGATGCTAAAAGATTGCTGAAAAATAACAACCCTAAAAAAATACGCTTTATGCGTGGCATCAAAGAAACACAAAAATGTACTAAAATTGAGAAGCATTTAACATATAAAAGTCAAACAAGAAGGATTTTTAATATTCAAGTTGGAAATGTGGCTTTGAATGATGAAATATTAAAAAATATGTAACATTTTTCAAAATGGCGATTTTCTTTTCGAATTTTTTCATGTCGCAATTGTTACTATAACAACTATTAGATTTGCTGAATCAAAGCCTTGTAAGCTATTAGGGTCTGCTATTCACTATTTAGTAATTGAAAATTGAAATTTTCCGGTAATATTCTTTTTTCCTACCAAGTCCTGAAATCTTTCTTCAAACGAATTTTGGAAGTGTTTTTATTTGGTGTAAATTAAAAATCTTGTCAGGAAAATTATCCTTTCCTCTTTCATCACCCTCTGAATTAAAAAGAAACTTTCTAGGAGAGAGAAAAAAAACAAAATTTCAAAAAAATGTTTCTTTTATATTTTAACACAAGAAACTAAAAGCACTTGCGGGCAATAATTTATTATGACAATTAAGATATAATTAACTATAAATAATCAAGACTAAATCTTGTAAATTAATTTCATCATAACAAAAGATTTCTACTATAAATAAATAAAAGTAAATTTGATATCATTTATTCTTAACCCTTCACTGCACGGTGTGCCAGATCTGGCACAAACCAAATAAACCCTCATATATTCCTTTGATTTTTAAATACAGTTAAACTGAGCTTTGTGCCCCTTCTGGAACATTGCTATAACAGTTTAGTGTGATGTTTATGCACTAGTTAGTTGCACTACTCTAGATATTACAGTTCTTGCTTTTTAAAGAAAGAGTGTCTGCATTTCCGTTAGAAGTGTGCTTAGTCATTATTTCCTTTGTTCTAAAAATGTTTAAATACACTTAGTGGAAAGTTTGTTCATACCACTTATGGCACAAAACACATTGTAGATTATTAAACTTATGGTATACAAAGCATATGCTATGTGCTTTGTGCCATATATAGAACAAACAATTAAAACATCATTTTTGGTGCACATTTTTAAGATTAATTTTTTTCTTTATTTTTCCTGAACTCAGGGCTATTTAAAAGGTAACAAATGATATTTTTCATTAAAATATAAAAAATCGTGCAGTGAAGGGTTAAGAGCA
>JAXGGA010011878.1:0-40740 GCA_038373865.1 Uloborus plumipes | reverse complement strand
GAAAAGTAGTTTTTAAGCGCTAAAGATTTTGTTTTTCATTCTATTCCATTGCACGATAAATATTAAAGAAACATTTATCGGTAAAGTAACGAAAGCCACTTAGAACAATTCTTTTCCACGCTGGATTGACCGAGTTATCGATTGGAAATGTATCCATTTAAGACGGAAGGAAAGTAACCGTCACAGAATAACATAAGACAATGTTGACTCAAACGGGGGAAAGAGAATAAGCAGAAAGCGATTATCGCATGCGTTACTGGCAGTTTATGAAACGCTGGCATTTTACAAATGCTTAGGCATTGTATATAGAACCGAAAGTTTTTATTCAAAGTATAACAAACTACACTGTAAAAATGAATGTTGTTTTTGCAGTATAATAAAGCCAATTTTAGAGTGACAAGCTGTAAAAATGCTAGTTTTAAAGAATAAACAGTAAAATTGCCTTTACAGTAATAAACTGTAAAATTGTTAATTTTAGAGTTTATTACAGCGCATTTTACTTTTTTTAAACTGGAACCTCTGTTGCCAGTATTATACTGTAGTTTTTACAGTATAATACAGCTATATTTAGGGCAATAAACTGTAAAATTGCTGACTTTACAGTAAAAAACCGTAAAATTGCTAACTTTATAGTAAGAAACCGTAAAATTGCTAACTTTACAGTAAGAAACCGTAAAATTGCTAGTTTTACAGTTTATTACTGTACATTTCAGTTTCAAATTGGAACTTTGGCTGCCAGTATTATACTGTAAGAACAACAGTTCATTGTTGCAGTGTATACATATTATTTAGGGGAAAACCGCCTATATTGGACCCCCTAAGAACAGGAGGCCTGTGTCGCTCAATGTGAAGCAAAACAGAAATGCAAAATAGGGCATCGTGAGCTAAATTTAATCAGGAATCGCCCTAGGAGCTTATATTTTTTGAAAATATGAAAATTATTTTTTAAAAAATTATCTTATAAAAAGTTGCAAAAGTCCAATTTAGGAATATATGCGCCTAAATTGAACCATGCGCTTCCTAAATTGGACCGTACGAAGAAATCATAGAATAATTTATATTTGAACTATACTGCTTTTTTTCAGGGTTTGCAACAGAATTCCTTTTGCTTCAGCCTCACTTAGGCGGTGTTGATAAACTCGCCGATGGCATTTCATACACTTAATAATGTTTTACGCTTCATCTCTATGACAAATATTGCAATAACAATTGTTTTGTGCAGTTTCTTGCTTCTTCTTGTGTGACTTTTTCTGCTCTATGCCTGTTTTATACGGCGTTGGAATGATTGCTGAGATAGCCTTCCTTTTTGTTACTTCTATTTTTTAGGCAAAGGTGATATGTGAGCCAGCTTTAAAAAATCATAATTAGAGTTGACAATCATGTTTTGATGAGAACTATCCGCCGATTCTGCAGAACTTGTACTAATTTTGTCGTAGCTAGTTCTTGTACATGGTGTACAACTTACACCGAACATGTAACCTGTTCACTTTGAGTGGTTTTATCTGGATTACTTGCCTCTAATTCTGCTGCAGCCAAATCAATGTCATTAAACACATGTCAATTAACAGGCTAAACTCCTGTTCTTTAGAATCAACTCACAGCTTTTGCCATGGCCTTGATTGCGGTTTGGCCATAAGAATTACCAAACAGTTCTCCTGTGCGATATTAAATAATGGATCTCATTAGATGTTCTCGCATCCATGTATCACATGCTTGATTAATATATGTAGACAGAGACTGAATAAAGACTACATCTACGTGTATGATGTGCTTAAAGAGAAATTATTATTATATCGTTTTCGTTAGGCAAGTTTATTGCATCAATGTTCTTAATGTAAGTGCTGTGCCTATCCATTGATAGAAAGACATTCTTTTTATATTGCTTGGATTAACAGTTTTGCTGAAATGTTGTATCAATTGTGTGAATTATCGTTTGTGATCCAACCTTTTTTTTAAACAAGCATATTGCTCACCAGGGAAGCTTTTACGATAAGTTCATACATGGAACGTAATCTTTTGAAAATAAGCATGGGGAGCTTGCAATTCTGTTGCACTCATGTAGCAAATAACCAGTGTATTTCTACCACGTTCACCACTCATTACTGCTCCAACCTGGCGTTTATCTCTATACGTCAATATATTTTGGGGCTTTTGGACAATGAAAAAACCAGCTATACCTACATTGAACATTTTAGTAGAGTATAAATTGTTTCCTTTTAAAATCGTTTTGAAATTATCGAAGAATTTCATAATTTTCTCTCGTTAAACCAGCATACATTTTATTGAAGTTAATAAATATGCTTCACAACCTAAAACTGCAGCTTAATGGATGAAGAGAAAAAAAAACATGCATTTTAAGAAGTTGCAGCTTCTACTTGATAAAAGTATGCTTGATAAAAAAGTTTAGGTGTTAAAGTTTGCTTAAAATAATTTTAACTACGCTATTAAATAAGACGAGTTACTTATTTTATGTTACGATTAATAAAAAGTCTTATTGAAAATCATATTCTTAAATTGGACCACCGGTCCAATATAGGAAAATTTTTTCGGTCCAATAAAGGAAAACACGCCATTTTTTATTCTTCAGCTTATTGCTCTGTCAAAAATTATCACAATCGGGCATATAAATACATTAACGTAATCCTTATTAAGCACAGTTTATAATACTGTAACAGCATTTTACCGAAATTCACAAGTTTTTGAGTTATCCTTCTAGAAACAAGTTCACAAAATAAGATTTCGCACGTTTTCAACACAAATCAAGCCGTAACTCACGCTAAACAGTTCTAAGACTGGTGAAACTTCATACACATTGATTTTGTTCCTAAAACTTCATATTTTTACCGTTAAAATGTAGCACAGATCTCCGTACTAGATTTTAAGCCCGAGGTCCAATTTAAGCAGTGGTCCAATATAGGCGGTCTTCCCCTACTTTTCCTAGGCATTGTATGTAACATTTAGGTGTTTCAGGAATGACAAATGCTCGTTATGCAACGTATATGAAAAAAAAAGTACTGATAAAACTAGAGCGATTTTCTGGTCACAAAAAGGTTTTAGCGTTTGGTGACTTTTTTCTTCTTTTTTTGCAAAAAGCATAAACGGAACAGTATGTAAGTACCCATTATTTAAAGTCAAAGCTGGGAGGCTATCTAAAACAACTGAAGTAAATTTGAATAGCTTCTAAAATATTCAATGAGCCCACAATGTATGCAGCTTTCCTAAAATGACTAATACGAGTATAGCAGGTGCGATTATTTTTAATACGCTTTCATTAGTTTCACATGTGGGTTTGTTTGTTTGTTTTTATGTAACTCTGAATAAATAAAAGATAGAATTCACATTTTTTAAACTTAAAAGTAATGTATTTACTACTATTATTAATTCTAAAGGCTAAGCTATAATACATGCTGATGTATTTATTATAAGTGCATGTAAACTTTTAGGATATTCGATTTTTCTTTTTGGTTTGATTAACTCCTAAAGCGTATTTTTTAGATTTTTATACTATAACTTAATTATTTTTAAACAGTTAGTGATTATGTTGCCATATAAGGAGGTTTAGATGATATGTCAAAAGAAAGAAAAATCAATTAATGTATATTTAAACAAATGAGCTTAAATTTCGTATTTTGCAAATTGTTCGATTTTGTACTTGCATTAGTGTCGTGTCTTCGTTTGGAAACAAAAATATGCTACATTACTTTGTTTCAAAAAATTACTGTTTTTCTTCAGATACTAATACTAATATACTAATTTCACAAGTATACTAATTACTGCTGTAGTTTATGTCCAACGATAGACATCTATTTTCGACCATGTTTTTCTATTGAGGAAGCGGAAACTTTTGGTTTCTCAGAATTATTACTGATCGGGAATTTTTCCATTTGCAAAATGACATGAATAGTGTAAAGACCTCAATATACCTGAAATGTACGTGAAAGTTCAAACAAAGAAATCATAAAAAAAAATAATCATATTTTCGTTTTCATGTGTTTTGTTTTCTTTTTTTTAAATATTTTTTATTTATTTTTCTCACTTTTTTGTGATATATGGCATAACATAAAATTAAGCTAAAATTAAAGTCCTGAAAATCATAAGGGATAAGTCATTAGATTCCGAAATAGAAATAAAATCTCGGTTTTCGTGTTGTTTTGAAACAAAAAATTTCCCTTCCTTGCACATGTAAAAAAGAAAGTCATGTTTAAGTCCTTTGCATTAGAACTCTTTATTTCATACGAAATGAGAAAAATAAGGACGATATTTCCTTTTTTATTTTGGCAAACTTTTGTCGAAATTACAACTTTTTTTAGACAAAAAGGAACAAGGAAGAGCAATATAGCTTTCGAAAAACTAGAACTTTATGCTCTGATTATTGAACGAAAAAATACATTTAAGCTTTTTCTAAGCTTTTAGTTTTGATAGCTGACAAAGCAGTTTTATTCTTGATGAATTCCGCTACGGACATTTTTTCTGTAAGTATTATTCAACACTTCTTTTTTTTTTTAGTCAAAAAATGCTACTTGGACTCAGTTTAAACTTTCTTTCCCTTGTTTTAAAGCCTAACAAAAGAGAGCTTAAGTAGGTTTTCTGCAATCTAACAAAAAAAAACAATATGCTTTTCATTATATTAATCAAGTTTTCCATCTTTTACAGTCCCAAAGCTTACCAAACATTTTACTTACATTCAGGCCCGTCATTTCAAGTTTTTTCAGGGGGGGGGGGGGCAAAGGGTAAAAACACAATACAATTTCACAAAACACAACAAAAACCACGCCCACTTATATGTAAATACATTGATTTCTCAAGGTCACGTGGGGGCAATTGACCCCCCCTGCCCCCCCAAATGACGAGGCTGCTTACATTGTACTGATTTTATTTTGTTTACATTCCTAGAAGGTAAAAACAATATGATTAGCTTAAAACAGAACAAAAACTTGTAATGTTGGTTTTTTATTGATTAATTAATAAGTTAATTTTTAATACGTTTCAAATAATCATCACATTCAGTTATCTACAATAAAAATTAAATTTTAAAGTTGAAGGTGTAATACTTTGATTTTGCTAATTATCTAATTTTATTTGAAAATTGCAACTGAAATATTTCGCTTTTTTTTAAAACCAAGTGCTAGATATCTATCTTTTCTAGTGATTTTTGGCTATAATGACTTAAAATTATTACCAATGTCTCTTTTGAGAAACCCATCATAAAAATAGAACACCAAACTAAAAAAAATGTCGCTAAATAAATTTACAGATAATTAATAAATATCGTGCAAAAAATTAATCTTTCAGAACAGTTAAAATTAGATTCGTAAAGACTCGTAAAAATATCCATCTATTGTATCAACGTAAACTCTATTATTTGTAAAAGCTTCTATGCTGTAGGTCAAGTTGTGGCCTTTGAATTTGTTCCACAAGGCCTAAGTAAAGTAAGACAAAAATACCAATTTATTGGTTATTACTGCGTTGCATGAATAATCTCATTTCGCATTGAATAATAACAACGTAATTCTATAAAGTTTTTTTCTTTACAATGATTTACTAATGTTGTAAGAGGGCAAGTCTCAACTTATTTATATTTAAACTAATATATTTAAATTTTAGTTTGACTTGCATCACTATTAGCGCTACATAGCGGAAACTATTAAAATTTCAGCTGTCACACTTTTCCACATGAACCCAATGTTTTGATTTGTTTCATAGAAAAATAAAATATATATATGTTTTTTTTTTTTTTGACTGACGTCACTTTTCTTACAAGGGTGCGATATGTACAGAAAAGCGTAATCATAAAATTTTATATTATGGCTTTTTAATACTTCACACACTAGAATAAAACTAATCATAGATTGAACGAGTAAAAATAGAACTATAAAATTTGAACTCCAATCAAGAAATTGCTGATTTAGCTAGATGCCTCGTAAACCCATTCGACTTTCGATTGATTGTTGTTCACTGCTGTCTTGTGATTTTCACCGAAAGATTTCATCTCACAGAAATAAAAAAAATAATGAAAAATAAAATGAAAAACTTCTTTTCTGCTGTCAATTGGAGTGAAGCAAAGTAATAATGCCACCAAGTATTGATAAATGATGGTAAATGAAACAAACAAAACTTGAAGAGAAAACAGACTTTGAGAAATTTAACGGAAAATATTTCTACTCGTAAACCATTAATTTGGTGAAGTAGTTGATATCAACAGAAGCAGCTCGTAAAATCCGAAAATACAAAGGAAGAGCAATATTTCAAAGAAAAGTCAAAAAATGAGAAAATAATCCATTACGTAATTTGAAGAAACAATTGCGTCTTGTTCATTTCGGAATTAATCGACCCGAACGTCATTTTAACTGTCACCTTCATCCAAAATCTGACGCAAAAGTTAATCAATCTAAAATTGTTAGTAAGTGACTTACAGATCGTGTGAAACTATTATTTATAGGTGACATATGCTGGGGCTTTATATGTTGGAGGCAAAAATCCTCTTATATAGCAAAGAGAGCCAAAAAACTGGTATCTAATGTGAAATTAGAAATACCAGCGAGCGACCGCACTTAGTACGATACAACTCGTTGTACCGTACCTTACGAGTTGTACCGTACTAAGTGTGGTCGCTCGCTGGTATTTCTAATTTCACATTATCTACCAGTTTTTTTTGGCTCTCTTTGCTATATAAGAGGATTTTGCCTCCAACTCTACTACTTTTGTATTCCTTGCTGATGAGAGCAGAATCTACTTATATTAAAAACTGAGTATCTTTCTAACTATCTTTCTAACTATCTTTCTTTCTAACTATCTTTCTATGTCACGCTTCTTTCTCCTGAACGCCAATGAACTGAAAGTCGAACCAGGTACCGATAGATAGGTAATTTTTTAAGCTTCATTAGTTTCAATCTATATAATTATACGATTTTAATTAGCGAAGATATCAATTAATAAGTAGTCAAGTTTAAAGCGATTAAGCCTAATAAATGATTAAATATGAAATCCATTCTTGCATTGCAAAACGATGTTTTTGTCAGGAAAGGTTGCAGTCGAGTATAGGTGTCTTTTTACGCTCATCATCTGAGAATGCTCTGGGAGAGGAGAGAAGCAAACGGTGTCATCCGCAATGCATTTTATAGGGGAAACAACAAAATACATACACAAGTGTATAATTACATTGTTTCCAATATCCAAGGGTGGGCAATTGACCCTCCTGATTACCCAAAATGCTGTCCGCCCCCTTTTTAGACACCCTTGTTAAGTGACTTTAAATTCTAGAAATGTTTAATGAACAATTTATTATAGGACTTAATATTAAGGACTTTTATTAAAGTTCTTGATTGAATTTAAACGGTAAACAAATTATAGAGTTCTTACGCTCGTTTCAGAATCTTACTCCATCAAGTCATTACTGTCCTCCTAACATGCGTTGTAAAAAAGCTAAATATCTACTTATATTAAAAACTGAGTATCTTTCTAACTATCTTTCTTTCTAACTATCTTTCTTTCTAACTATCTTTCTATCTTTCTATGTCACGCTTCTTTCTCCTGAACGCCAATGACCTGAAAGTCGAACCAGGTACCGATAGATAGGTAATTTTTCAGGCTTCATTAGTTTCAATTGATATAATTATACGATTTTAATTAGCGAAGATATCAATTAATAAGTAGTCAAGTTTGAAGCGATTAAGCCTAATAAATGATTAAATATGAAATCCATTCTTGCAAACCGTCGTTGCTATGAAACAGTATAATAACAATGATAATGAGAATTTTGAATGAAGGCTTAACTAAATCAAACACGAAACTCATAAGCGGGCCACTTACGTAGAATTTTTATCGCTAGCTACTGGTAATATTTTGAAACATTTATTTGTTGAAGAGCCATCTACTTATATTAAAAACTGAGTATCTATGTCTGCTTTTTTCCTTAGAGCGAGCTGAACTTACTGAAACTTTCCTCACCATCTTGAAGACGTGAAGCATCTCAATAATTCGAATGATTTTTTTTATATAGGAAAAAAGTAAAGGCGTGAAGCGCCTGTAAGCGAGCCGCCTTGGCGGGGAGTAGTTTCTTTAAATTTTTTTCTCACTACTTTCAGGGCACGAAGTGCCCGTGCAACGCCGGGCCACGTGCGTGGTATGTCTTGAAATCGAATGAACATTAAATTATATCAAATAATATAACTTCAGAATGAGGTAAAAGTTAGAGAGGGGGGAACTTATGCATCAACATGCCGCAGGAAGCTAATCTAGCTGCCCTGGCAGCTAGTCTACTTATATTAAAAACTGAGTATCTTTCTAACTATCTTTCTTTCTAACTATCTTTCTATGTCACGCTTCTTTCTCCTGAACGCCGATGACCTGAAAGTCGAACCAGGTACCGATAGATAGGTAATTTTTCAGGCTTCATTAGTTTCAATTTATATAATTATACGATTTTAATTAGCGAAGATATCAATTAATAAGTAGTCAAATTTAAAGCGATTAAGCCTAATAAATGATTAAACTTCCAAGACATTTTTTCTTACCGTTGCCATTTTGAATTAAAACGTTAATTAAATTATTGAACTATTTAAAATTCCAAGATATTTATTTCTTTCCGTTGCGATTTTAAGGCAGGAATTCAAGTGAAACACGGACGATCGCAACTCACTAATGCAATCGCAAATTCCAAAATTTGTGTGGATTCAAGTGAAACGAATTCACTTGAATTCGACTTAGAGTAGCGGTTGCAATATGCGATCGCCTCGAAGCGATTGCAATGGTGTTTCACTTGAATTCGGCCCTAAATTAAAACGTTAATTAAATTGAACTTTTTAAAATGAAAGAGTGTTATTTTTTCCATTGTCATTTTGAATACGTGTTATAACAAAGTTCTAACAATTGTTTTTATTCTAATTATTAATGACATATTTTTTCTCTGGTACCATTTTGAAAATGTGTTTTTAAATAAAATTGCAATTGCTGTTTTTAGAAGGGACTTTTTCTGGCTGCGATCCAAATATTAAAAGAACTTTTTCGTTTAGAATTTTGCAATTAATTTTACAGGAAGAAAGCGGTTTGGAAATAATTGTTTTTGGAAAGGCATTTTATTTGTTATTTAGGGAGAGTGCTAAGTATGCGCTACTTGACATCGTCTTTATTTTTGAGGAAGCATGAGCAAATAATTCGATTGATTCTTTGATGCAGGAAAGCTTTTTAGCGAGCCGCTTTAGCGGGGAGTAGTTTATTAAACTTTTCCTTGGTACTTTAAAGGCGAGCCGCCTTGGCGGCGAGTAGTGAATTGAAACTTTCCTCGCTACAGTAAAGGCGAGCCGCCTTGACGACGAGTAAACTGTTTAAACTTTCCTCATTTCTTTAAAGGCGAGCCGCCTTGGTGGCGAGTAGTTTTCTCAAACTGCCTTCACTACATTACAGCCCGTGCAACGCCGGGCCACGCAGCTAGTAAGCTTAAAACAGCTGTCCATGGATCGAAATGGTCCAGTTGGCGGTATATTGCATGTTTCTGTCTTAGCCCTTGCTTAGGGGCGGTTACTCACTGCTTTATATTTTTTAATGCGGGTTATTAAAGCTCCAGGTATGAATGAAATAAAGTTAAAATGTTAGTTCTGTACAAACTATAATGTTAGTTAAAATGTTAGTTCTGGACAAACTATAATATTAGTTAAAATGTTAGTTCTGTACAAGCAATATATATGGATTTGCATTGAATTTTATGATACGAATCTGATGAGACTAGCTGGACATCAAAAAAGGTTAAACAAAATCGCAAATTCATGCCAGTAATGAAAAGTTAGTGATTGTAAAAATAATGACCATTATAATTAATAATATAACTCATACCTAAATATATGTGTAATGTGTATGCGTGTGTGTAAATATTTCATTTTTAGTGCTTCAGGGAAATAGTAACGCATGCCTTTTATAAATGAATCCATCAGACGCTATGTCTCGTGGGCAAAATAAAAAGTAATAGTTTTTGTGAATTCCTCAAAATTCTTTTCCAGCTGTGCGGAATTCTTATTTTTTTTTTTTAAAGTTGAAGATTGCTATCCATTTTTTTAAAATCAAAATTCAGAATGTTTTCTTACTTTTGGTTTTGTTTGTTGCTTACGTACTGTTACGTCACTTTAAACAAGGAGTTTGAAATATTCGCTTCTTTCTTTCTTTGTTTTTTTTTTTCAAATTAAAAAAAGCAATGCGACAGCTTATTACTTTGGAAAAAAAGAATAACAACTAAATTCTGCTTCTCGCTTCTTTTGAAATTTAAACTGCCTACTAGTAAGTAACATAAGCTCAACCTTTTGTTCATCGCTTAAATCGATCCCTACTTAAGATTCTTGGAATTAATACGAAAGATATTTCAGTATATGTTAGATCTTAAAACAAAAGAAATGGTTGGGTCAACAATATTTTTATTTTTCTTTTCAAAATTTAAAAATTCAGGATGTTCCATATTAAACTAGGGGAAGAATGAATAGAAATTGTATATATTTTTTTTATTTATTTATTTACACTTAACTAATGTTTTGTAAATCTACAACTATACAAGTTTCATCTAGTAACAGCAAAAAAAGAATAAAATAAATAAATAAATGAATACATAAATAAATAAATAAAAAATAAAATTAAAATAAAAAAATAAAACAAAATAATCGCTAAAAACACTAGATGAAAATCCATGCTGTAAAAGCGTACTATACTTTGTTTTGCAGTACGCTAAATGTCATTCCTTCTCCCCTTTAAAATTTGCTCTATGTACTTTTTTGCTCTATGTACTGTTTTAAGGCTTAAAAAGTTGTAAAATGTGTTGTTCATAAAAGCAGAAAAGCGGACTGATTTGATACATATCACATACGCTTCAGATAGCTTTTTCTGCATTCCGTTCATATCTCCTTGTAATGAGACATGTGCAAAAGTTCTTCCTTAAGTATCGGTTTATTGTTTCAGTTTCGTTATGGCATTAGTTAGGAATGTGGCTTGAATAGTAAGTCTCATTCGTCATTCACCAAAGAATAATAGAGAAAAACGGAAGTACCCTACTAAATGAGGAAATTTGTAGAAAACAAAAGTGGGCACTATTTGTACATTTGGTATAATCTCAGAGAATTGTTTAAATTTCTTGATATCGTTTTCTGAAATCGTGCTTTGGCTTTAGATTTTGTGGAAAAATATGCAGCAAAATGTAAATAATTAAGAAAATAAAACAAAAACGCTTGATATTTTTAGCTTTTTTTTTTGGGGTCAAGAATTTAATTTTTGACGAATATTAGGTAGTTCAATTAAACTGTTTTTTTTTTTTTAAATCGTGCAAGTTAAATCTGTTACGGAATTAAACATGAAATTAAGTGAATCCACTTATTAGTGTAAATGATAAAATCCAAAGTCATGGAAGACTTTTCGTCAGTAAAGCAAACATTTTTTTTTAAGATTAAGCTTTTCTTGCATTAAACAATAAAAGATATATGTACACTTCTTAAATGTGAACTTGCAACATCAAGAAAATATTTTCACTGTGTCATGTCAATTACAGGATCGATAATGGTGAGATAAATATGCATGTGACTAAAACAACAGCACGAAAGGTTTAAAAAAGAGCAGCTTTTTTAACATCTAATGCCTCCATTTTGAACAATTATATAGGTGTCGATCCGGCAAGACATGCTATTAAGTTTATCGACTTTTTTTTTTTCTTTTGAAGTTACCTTAGCCAAGCAATATCCACTGCTGTACGCAGAAAATCATTGCTTTATGCCAGTAGTCTTCGACTCATGCTAAAGCATGAGTCAAACGTGAGAACGTCCAATGACTACGTACGTTATAATGACGTGACAACGCATCATTGGACACGACAACGTCCAATGAGATTCCACAGGTGCTCGATGGGGTTTAGATCGGGAAAGGCTGCATGAAAGGGAATCATGGTAAATCCGACGACGGTTACACGATGTGATATGCGGCCTGGCACTGTTTTGCCGTAACACTTTGTTGGATGCAGTTTGAAGCAAGGGCAGGACAAAAGACCTACAACTTATTTGACGTTACGTTTTGCTGTCAAATTGTCCTTGATGCGTACCAGGGACATATTATGATCAATCATTTTGATAAACACGATACTTTAGACATAACTAATGTAACACTATATAGAAATTCTTGGTATTGTAGTGTTCTTTAGGTCACCGCGATATCATTTAACTGACGTCATAAAGCTGAATTGAGATTTTACAGTAATAAATTCCCGATGCCAATCGATGATCCAGGTACAATGACGCTGGTACTATATTCGGCGTCTAGCCGTGCGTTGAGCAGCCAAAGCTACAGTCTAACCATGGATTAGATGGAAATACTAGCAATTGCTAATAGTTAATAGGGATACCAGCTTTCACAGATCTATTAGTCTCCTAGTTAATCGGAGAAACATTGAAATAACGCAAATCAACCTTCTAATTCTTCCTCACTCGGATAGATTCAAAGTATTTGGACATTTGCCAATTTCATAGCAACCGTGGGCAGACATTATCTATGTACCAGCTACCTGACTGTACCGTGGATAATGGTTAAGAAGGTTGGAATAACGTTTGATCACACAAAGTACGTAGTTCACACCCCTGATGAGGAACTAGACAAAAAGAAATGAAGATTTGGGATATTGAAGATTTGTTTGAATAACGACCTTAATTTTGTCCTCGCCTGGCGTAAACAAAATATTAATGAGGAATAATGCTGCTCCATAAAATATATAGATATTTAAATACTGTGTTCTTTTTTTAAAATCTGCACAAAGTAAAAAAATTGTGATTGCTCGCAGTAAAACATATCAGATTCATTTCACTTCTCTCAATCGCTGCAGTGTACCAACAAATCCGATGTAAAAAGTTACACGGCTCTTTTCGGAGAATCTGTTTGTTTATTTTGTAATATACTGTTACTTAGTATTGTTTTCAAATTACAAAACCTGAATCAATACTAAATCATACAAACCTACATTACAGTGAATCAATCAGTTTTTAAAAAATTCTGACACATTGTTTAAAACATGCACAACCAACTCCAATCTCCTTTAAATTGCTTTAGAAACAACTTTAGAAGCGAATTGACATGATACCTTTATTTGCAATAAATATTTTGTACTAATGTTTGTTACATTTTGTTTTAAAAGGGTTAGTTTATAACAAATATAAGAGCGACATATTTCTTGAAGATAAAAAGTATACCGTTTCTAAAACAGTTTACTATATCCTTGGGGGAGAAAAAAACGCAAGAGGATTTTAAGAAAAGAAATAGTTTCCAAATATTTGATAAAAGTAAAAAATCTTATTGTACGGCTGACAAGTACTTAAACTGTACTGAGCAGTTTCTTTTAGAATTCTAGAAACCTTATCAATCGGTGTCAAGGAGGATCATTAGGAAAATGTCAAAAAAGCTAAACGATACTTTTTTCTATTCACAATGCTTTTCTTTCATTTTTCAGCTCTATAAGATTGATTTTTACTCACAGTAATTTTTTGCATCTGTTACTTGAGATTTGTACTCCTTGGTACTTAAACTGTCAGAAAACTTTTCAAAACTGATAATTTCTCTGCTTACATCCCTCCCTCCAGATACTATGGTTAAAATGAGCTCCAAGTTGCCTTAAAAATCAGTTAGTATTAAAAGCGTTTAAAACATTGTTGAAAAGCACAAATGCTCAAAAATACTGCCGACACGTGTTTTGGCGTTACAGGAAACGCCCTTTTCAATGCAAAATGTGAGCATATGGAAGCATAGACAGCAGAAAAAAACCACTATCTACTTTATTTTTATGCACAGAGGTACTTATCTATTTCAGTTAGTATTAGCCGTATGTGCATCCATAAGCACACTTTTGCATTGAGAAAGGTGTTTCTTGTAACCAAAAGACACGAGTCCGCAGTATTCCTGTGCATTTGTGCTTTTCAACATTATTTTATATGCTTTTATTTTCATGCACGAAGGTGTTTATATATTTGTGTTAGTATTAGCCGTAAGTTCGTCTTATCAGAAGAAAAATAAACTTTAAAACATAAAACGAGGCACGGAAATGTAGTTCGTCCGAGCTATTAAGCGTGTTCGTATTAACGAGGCTCGACTGAATTTTTCCCAATGAAAACATCAAAGTGTACAATAGAAAATCAGCCAATATGCAACAAAGTACTTTTATCATGAAGAAAATAAATACCTTTTATCATCTCACATTACTTTCTACGCAGAACATGATCTTCTTTACCAAAATACCATTCTTATTTAAACACAAATTCTCAAAAGGAGGTCGATATTCCAATATCCGATAACTTTGAAGATTTCTTCTACAAAGTGCAGAAGTCTCAATACAACGAGCCACAAGATATTAATCTTTGCCAGATTTGCTTCCAAGGTATCTCTAATAATGTCATTTATTCCATAAATCAGCGTTTAATTGTTGCAGCTGAAAAAAAATATGTATATAAAAATGGATGTAAGTATACAGGGTGTCCACTCCAATCGTGGACCAATAGCTAATTTCTAAACCGTTAGAGATAAGCATATAGTTTATTTGGGAAAACATCTCCAAATTATGAAAGGAATTTTGGGTCTATTCAATGTTTTTCAAAAAATCAAATTTTGAAAGAGTTACGAAATTTAAATTTTTATACAGCCCCCCAGTCCTATCAATCATATTTAGTAAAACATTCTTGACACTGTAACGTTTAAAACTAAAAAAAAATCACTCTTCTACGACAAAAATTGACCGAGTTACGACGTTTTGAAAAATCAAGATTTTGCATTGTTTCATGACGTCATCGAGAGATCGCTTAAGGGACCGTATGCGAAATCCTTCAAAATCTTGATTTTTCAAAACGTCATAACTCGGTCAATTTTTATCGTAGAAGAGTGATTTTTTTTTAGTTTTAAACGTTACAGTGTCAAGAATGTTTTACTAAATATGATTGATAGGATTGGGGGGCTGTATAAAAATTTAAATTTCGTAACTCTTTCAAAATTTGATTTCTTGAAAAACATTGAATAGACACAAAATTCCTTTCATAATTTGGAGATGTTTTCCCAAATAAACTATATGCTTATCTCTAACGGTTTAGAAATTAGCTATTGGTCCACGATTGGAGTGGACACCCTGTATATGTATTTGTTTGTTTGTACGTTTGTTCCTTATACAAATCCACAGTTTTCGTCGGTTTTTTATCAAACTTGGCACATAGGTTCCTTGTTGCACTAAAATTCACATAGGCGGGGTTTTCAAACTTTAAATAATTCCAAAAAGCTGAAAATTCTTATTTTTTTCTCAAAGTGGTAATTTTTTTCAGTTTTGAATACATAGAGTAAAAGAGATAAGTCTTATAGCATACAAATTGATAAAATTTAACACATTTAAATATGAGTATTTTCCAACAAAGATTACGATTAATAATGAATTATCAATTTGAGGCTCACCTATGTCATTGTTGTTACAAAAAAAAAAAAAACAAAACCTTCTTGGATTTTGCATGTTGCATTTTAACCCGCCCAAAGCCGGGCCATATCCATTAATATATAATAAAATATCCTAGCATGGAAGATGTCTTCTGAACATTTCAGCGAATAAGTAGTATTATGCGATGAGATCTTGTTTCACTAAGCATCAATTATTGAAGCAAGATTCCCCACGTGTCTAAAATTTTTGGAGAAATGCTTTTTTAATTTTTTATTTCGTTCTTTTTAAATTAAATTCGTAATTCAAGATAAGGACTTGCACACTACACAAAAGAAAAATTAAGTCTTCTGAGATATACTGCTAATCTCTAGTAACCATATAGCGCGTTGTAGAATGGCGATATAATTGGATTTTCAGGTATGAAAGAAAACGGATGATCTAAATAAAATTTAGAAATCTTTAATCTCTGGAATCTTTCAATACAAGTTATGTTCTGTTTTTTTATAAACGTATTCTACCGCAACAAACATTTTATACATACGTTTGTTTGTGTATGTTCTTTCTTTTTTGCAACTGCATACCGTTTGATGTTGCAGGCAATTTTATCTTTCAACAAAACATAAATAAATACTAATAACGGCATTCATTGAACTGCATTAAAATAATGGTGATCATGGTATTCATTAAATACTTCAAAATGTTCAGTAGTTTTCTTCATCATACTTATGTGGAAAGTTAAAGCTCAATCGTCAATACAGATTTTTATAAAATCCAAATGATTATGTGTTGCACATAATAAGCTTCTAACTTAAGTCCTTGTTGAACTGCTACATTTTTAATTATTATTTTAATATTAAGGTAGAGCTTAAGAGATGTCTATTAAACTTATCTAATTGAATATGAAAATATTTGAATGGAATAACAACTTGTTGATGCATTGATTATCAAAAAGGTGTTTACGCTATTATCTATTTGTATTTTCTATGAGTTTTTTTTATTTATTTATGTTAGTCTTTAGCAGTTTTTTTTTTTCATTTCTCGACTGGTAATAGTACATACTGCGATTTGCATTGACACATTTGCACTGACATATAGTAATAGTAAATATTGACTTGTTATGTTCCAGTAAAAGTTGAGTTTTGACAGTAAATAACAAATAGTAAAACACTTTTATTTCAGTATCTCATTATAATTCTAAATTCTTGGGACAACCCACTACGTCTCAACTATCAACATTAAATCACAAAACGATTTTAAAAAGCCATCATACAATATGCTTGACTTAGAAGAAGTTTATTTTCTACTTCATATGACGAGGAAATATATTATTAATAAGTTTGCTGAATTAATCTCAAATGTTAGAAAAATTAGAAAAGCTAAACGTAGAACAAAATTAAATACTGTAGCATTTGATTCCTTATTTACTTGGTTGTTGTTGTTGTTTCTAATCTCCCATCTGGTTCGACGGAGTCAGATCAGATCAACGAATCCGTTGACATTAATGAAATCCAACACCAAAAGGGGAGTAGCATGGATATCAACCCAGCTCAAACCCAAACAGTCCAAGATATGTTGAGGAGAAGCCTGGTTATAGTGGTACTTAGGGCAGAGAGGATATGACAAAACGGATGTTGCGATTGAATTTCAAACTGTATTAGCTTGTGGACATTTTGTGCCGGTTGGTTGAATGGTGATTTAATTATCCACGACTAAAGGAACTGAAAATATAAATCGATATTTCGAAATCATACACCGCAAAAAATGAGTTAATGTTTTTACAGCGTAATTATGGAAGCCAACGTTCTAATTAAAAGCTATAAAATGCACAGTAATAAACTGTAAAACTAGCAATTTTAGTTTCTTACTGTAAAGTTAGAAGTTTTACAGTTTATTGCCTTAAAATTTAGCTGTATTATGCTGTAAAAACAACGGTATAATACTGGCAGCAGAGGTTGCAGTTTAAAATTGTAAAATCAACGGTAATAAACTAAAATGAGCAATTTTACAGTTTATTACTATAAAAATAGCTATATTACACTGTAAAAACAACATTCATTTTTTACAGTGTAACGTCCAGCATGGTCTTTGAACTAACTTGTATGACAAATTGGATTTGCAAACTAACTTAAATATCCGAGTATCATAAGCAGAATATTTATATCTATTATAAAACAGGTTATAAATAAATCTTTATTTATGTAAATCAATTTTATTGCGTGTACAAAGCGTGGCATAAAAATTAAGTTTAAATTTGATTTACTTTTTCTTCAAGCATGAAACAGAGTAAAAAAAGCACGTCACCCTCATAGCGCATTTTGTTGCAAGAGCGTTCTCTACAAAAGCGTTGAATGCGTTCTCTACAAAAAATTGAAACTGCAGCTCTATCGCCCGGGAAATTACATATACTAAGATCTTATCCCATATTAAATTGCCATAATGAAGCACTATACTTCATGTTTTGTTGAAAAATCTTCGCCTTTTGAAATAAACCCTACTAAAACGATTTGTAAGAAGTTCTTTCGAAGGTAAGAAAATAAATAGAGCTCGATATACAGGATGTCCATTCCAATCGTGGACCAATAGCTAATTTCTAAACCGTTAGAGATAAGCATATAGTTTATTTAGGAAAAAATCTCCAAATTACGAAAGGAGTTTTGGGTCTATTCAATGTTTTTCAAAAAATCAAATTTTGAAATAGTTACGAAATTTAAATTTTTATACAGCCCCCAGTCCTATCAATCATATTTAGTAAAACATTCTTGACACTAACGTTTAAAACTAAAAAAAATCATGCCTTCTACCACAAAAATTGACCGAGTTATGACGTTTTGAAAAATCAAGATTTTGCATTGTTTCATGACGTCATCGAGAGATCGCTCCCTCAGAAATTAGCTATTGGTCCACGATTGGAGTGGACACGCTGTATATTTGTTTTCAGCACTTATTTTGAGGCTTTTCAGAGCCCCGGGATCAATTAATTGTACTCAATTCTCTTTTTTTGCCGCAAATGTGATAACTACTATTTTATCAGCATTAATAAATATATTTGCTAGAAAAGCAGTCGAAAACTTTGTACAATTAATGAAGTTAAAAATACAAGACAACGTGTCCAAAAGTACAATTTAAATATTATTAAGAAGTTCTGTCAAGAACTAAAGGAGCCTATTTTCCCGTACATCGACATCGGCATTCTCGCATCTGATCATTATTCTCTTGATTATCTGAGACTGAAAATTATGCCAAACATACCTTTTTAGCACTTAGAGCTGATTTCGAAAAGCAAAATATACCCCTCTCATCAGATAAAATAGACAAGTAAAAAGTAATTAACGAATAAATAAAGTTTTGTCGCACCTTTTAAAGAGTGTAACTGTTACAATTCCTCCGTAGAAAAAATCCTCCATCGTTTTCAAAAAAAATAATAATGATAAAATCTCTCCTAATAATAAAGCTGAAGGTTTGTCTGTCTTTCTTTCTTTCTGTCTGTTACGCGCGTAGCGCCAAAACCGTTCGGTCGATTTTCATGCCACTTGGCACAAAATTAGTTTGTAGCATGTAGTTTTGCACCTCGAAGCGATTTTTCGAACATTCCATTTCGTTCTGTTTCTATTCGAATTCTTAGCGGAAATTCGATAAAATAGGGAAGAAATATTCCATACACATTTTCAAGTCTTATGTCATTCGAAAGCTTGAAATTTTCTGCACAAAATGATGTTTTTTCGAAGTTTCTACGATCACCAGGAGAGCTGTAACAATTGTTTTTAGAATCCCGGAATTCAAGGCTTATCTTCAGTAAAGCAAGCCAAACGATTCTAAAATGGTTAATGAAATGAATTATTTTATCAACGGAAATCAACTTTTAATGTTGTTACCATGGTTACGTTTTTATTTCGTTTATTTGTTTCGTTCTTTTTCCATTAATAATTTTAAAAATGTATTTGTTTTTGTAGCAATCCAAACTCCAAGCCTTATTAAAATTAGTTCAAATGAAATATAATAAAATCATGATAAGATGGCACCTGTCAATCAAATGAGAAATCGAGTCCTTTCTTTAAAAAAGGTAGAGAAGGAAGAAACTGGCACGTACCATTGCTGTGAGTTTAGAGATATTTTGGCTATCTGACGAGTTGTGTAGAAGAGGGAAACATTGTTTAACTAAATGAGGTCAAAAAAGAAACAAAATGATAGTAAACCATTCTAAATTTATCGTCTGGCAAAACACATTTTATTTCCTTTTTTTAAATTTCAATATAAATTGCAGTAAATGGCTTGAGTGAACGAGTTTGGCTTTTAATTTATCATTTGCTGGTTGATGTTTGTCGATGTTTATTGTTTTTATTATCATGGTGAAGAATAATGCACGAAATTTCTATTATTTTGTTTTTGAAGGTAGGAAAGAAAACTTTCTTCTTCTTTTAAACTTTGGTAAGATTTCTGTGAGCAGCAAAATTGTTCTTATTTTCTCTTTTGGCTTATTTTTGTCCCCCAAGGGGGTTTTTACCCCTTTTATGGGGTAAATGAGTGTTAATTTCAATGCAGACAAAAGTGATATGAATTGGCGCGACCACTTGGCGAAATATAGCCAAGCTTTTAGTCGCCAAGTGTTTGACCCCAATTTGGCGACATATCGCCAAATTGGCGGCAAATTTGGCGAAAAAAATATTTTTTTATTTTGGTTCAATTTGGCGCTATTGGCGATATTTTGCAAAAAATCCACTGAATGATGTTAAAATCGGCGATGTTTAGGAGATTAATCAATGAAAAACATTTTTTTGCATTGTTTTGTGGCAAACTAGGGATGTAAATGTTTGAATTGTTATCTTGCTCACTCCAAGCACTATTTTAGCACTTAAGGCATCTACTAAGAAATTTACACGTAAAAGGAAGTAGTGTGGGGTGCATGCCAAATTTTTATATCATTCTTTAAAAGAATTTCAGTTGAATAACTAAAATAGAGTATTTTTTCTGCTATATCAATTTTTTACAAATGAATTTTTAATTTTATACCACGGGCAAAGCCGTGCGGGTACCGCTAGTAAAAAATAAATGTTGATTTTAGAGTATAGTACAGCTAATTTTATAGTAATCTTACAGTAAGAAACTGTAAAATTACTAGTTTTAGTTTATTACTGTGCATTTTACAGTTTTAAACTGGGACCTCCCCTGCTAGTATTATACTGTTGTGTTTACAGTATAATTCAGTTAATTTTATGTTGATAAATAGTAAAATTGATAAGTTTACACAATTTTACGTTTATTAACATGCATATTACAGTTTTAAACTGGAACCTCTGCTGCCAGTGTTATACTGTTGTTTTTACAGTATAATACCGCTAAATTTTAAGGGCAATAAACTATAAAATGGCTAAGTTTACAGCAAGAAACTAAAATTGCTAGTTTTATAGTTTATTACTGTGCATTTTACAGTTTTAAAATAGAACCTCGGCTACCAGTATAAAACTGTAAAAACAACAGTTCAGTTTCTGCAATGTGCTTTCTGGATTATTCTGAAAAACAATATTTTATTTTTGTAGTGCAGGCGCCTAAGAGGGGCGGATTCAACGAAAAACTCCTCTGTGGCAGCTATATTGTGATTATCATTATCATTATCATTATCATCATCATTTATGTGGCGGCGTACGTTTAGAGAGCATATAACCCAACTTTGCCCGCCGGGTTACGAGGCCTTTTAGTCCAGCGGCCAAAGCACTGGGTTTCTACCACGGCGGTCCCCGGTTCTATTCCACGGGGGGGAACATGCCGTCCAAATCGTACGCCGCAGTTGGTGACGCGGACAACAGATGGCGCCATGAACATACGCAACACAGGATCTGCTTCTCCTCCATCGCTCACTCACTTTGCCTGCATCGCTCCACGTCCGCCCAACCGCTGGCGCAGACTCACATGCGCCCGACCGCGGACACGCTCCTTGCTCTGCAGCAACTCTCCCAGCTGCAGCAACAGGCACAACTTCAGCCAGAACGCCTGGCTCCTTGGCGCTCCATCTAATTCAAAACATATCGCTCTCTCGCGCTCCCCGCTCCATCACTAGGAGGGGAGTATTGTGGCGGCGTACGCTTAGAGAGCATATAACCCAACTTTGCCCGCCGGGTTACGAGGCCTTTTAGTCCAGCGGCCAAAGCACTGGGTTTCCACCACAGACGTCCCCGGTTCTATCCCCGCCGGGGACATGCCGTCTAACGCGTACGCCGCAGTTTAATTATGGAGGTTGTTATTTCCATGTGGAGGTTGTAATGTGCTCTTCCTCAGTGGAGCACGCAATAAGCAAGTCATCAAAATAAGGGACGCAAAAATCTAAACCAAACAAAACCTGATGTAAATAACGTTGAAAGGTTTGTCCAGCATTACGTAATCCGAAAGGGGTTGCTACGAACTCAAACAAACCGAATGGTGTTGTAATTGCAGTTTTTGGAATGTCTTCCGGGTTGACAGGGATCTGGTGGTATGCTCGGGCCAAATCAAGAGTTGAAAAAATATTCTTCCCATAAAAAATCTGCGTGCAATCTTGAATGTTGGGTACAGGATACCTGTCAGGAGTAGTGACAGAGTTCAAACGGCGGTAGTCGCCACAAGGACGCCATTCTCCATTAACTTTTCGAACCATATGGAGGGGGCTGGCCCAGGGACTCTTTGAGGGTCGAATAATGCCTTGAGCCATTAAATGCTCAAACTCCTGCCGTGCCACCTTGAGGAGGTCAGGTGAAAGACGGCGGGGTTTGGAGAAGACAGGAGGGCCAGTGGTTTCAATATAGTGGAACACAGGGGAAGAAGCCTGAGTATTAATGCTTCGTGATGGGTTCGTAAGTTCAGGATACTTTGCCAGAACCTTATCAAACTTGGTGTCACCCAACAAGACTGAGATATTTTGCTGACAGGAAATAGGAACAGGAAGGATGCCTGCTGAATGCAGTTGAGTTTTGGCATCAATTAAACGATTGTTTTTTACGTCAACCAGTAAGTCGTAAGCTTTTAAAAAATCTGCTCCTATAATGGGTTGGTTAACATCGGCAACTAAGAACGGCCAAGTAAAGGAGCGGCGCAGATTTAAATCTAATGTTAGCCGTTTTGTACCGTAAGTAAAGATTTTGGATCCATTTGCCGCAAACAAGATCAAGTTATCTTGAATTTGGGCATTTGGCATGTGACTCTTAGGCAAGGCAGAAATATCTGCTCCAGTATCAACTAAAAACTGCAAATTAGATGCCGGGTCGGCCAACAAAAGTCTATCGATTTGGCGGTCGCAATTTTGGCCGTCTGGCGATCGCCTATCTAGTTTTCCGTCTTATTAAAAACACAAGGCGGTATACATTTCTTTGCTTTTGAGCCAAAATTGATATGATAGAAACATAAGTTGTTTGTTGGCTCTTTGTACTTTCGACTACTGCTGCGAGATCTTTGGCGAGAAAATGCTGGCTGTCGATGATATGGGCGACTTCGTTCGTCACGCATCATCGATGTTAACTCATTTACTTGAAGAGTAAGTTCAGCTATTTGCTCTTGCATGTTAACTTGGCTGGGAGTAGTTTGAAAATTGGCGGCATTTACAAAAGTCGGTTGAGCCAAGTCTGCGATTTTATCAGCAATCTTCGCCAATTGGGTTAAATCTTCATTTAGAGCTGCAAGGATGCTTTGAGTGCTTGTTGGCAGTCTGGCTAGCCACAATGATTTTAAAAGGGTTTCACTTACAGTGTCCCCAGCCAGTGAGCGCATTCTCGTAAGGAGTTGGGAAGGTCGCTGATCGCCAAGTTCAATTCCCTGTAATAGACGTCTAATTTTCGACTCCTGACTTTCAGAGTGTAGATTTATTAGACGATCTTTCAAGGTTCTGTATTTGTTTTCAGCTGGAGGCTGTAAGATAATGTCGCTGACTGAATTCAGAATTTCTGATTCCATAGCCGAGATTACATGGTTGAATTTTGTGGTATCAGTGGTAATACCTGCCAAGTCAAATTGCGCCTCAAGTTGGGCAAACCACAATGTTGGATTAATTTTCCAAAATGGAGGCGGCCGTATAGCGATGCGAGATATATTTTGGGTTTCTGGTGCATTTGCAGGTACTGCGTCGTTATTAGGAGTGTTTGTGGTGTTCATGGTTCAGATTGTACGAATTGATATTCCTAGTACACGTTAAAGTAGGTAGTTATTTGCACTCACTTGATGTCTAGAGATGAGAGAAAAAACACGGCAACATCATTTTAGCGAGATTATAGTAGGAGTGTTCAATTTGGGTCACCAATTATGGAGGTTGTTATTTCCATATTTATAATTCAAGAACAGACTTCATTAGAAACCAAACAACTTATTTTATTATAGAACAACTCACTGAAATTACAATTTTTAAAATATATCATGCACAAGTGCGTGCTCGATAAAAAGTGCGTGCCAAGTTACATGGTTACAGTTAGATTTCAGATAGTTACAGTTCGCCACAAATTGTTCAAATCGAAAATGTAAATACGGGAATGAAGTATCCTTGAAAAGATCTTTCGAACAAAAAAAAGTTTGTTCAGATCGGACTGTTCATTCAAAAGTTAGCATCGCGGGACAGGTTGTTTGAACGGTTCAAAGTTGAACCAAAAAATGTTCAAATCGAAAAATCAAATATGGGAATGAGCAGTACTCGCCGAGATCTTTCCAACAAAAAAAAGTTTGTCAAAATCGGAATGTTCATTCAAAAGTTATTGGGGGGGACAGACAGACCGACCGACCGACCGACCAACACACAAATTCCCCATCTCAATACCCTACTTTCAAATTTTTAATTTTTCGATATTCATTTTACCTCATTATTTTTTAACTTGGCGATATTTTTTGGACTTGGCGATATTTTTTAGATGCATCAAGCTACTTTTACTACTTTTTTCGTCTTTCTTTCATTTTTAACGGGAAAGTAGGCTAAAAAAGAGTTTGAAAACTCTAGCAAATAGCTATTTCGGGGCTATTACAAATGAAGCCCCATCATCAGTGCGAAAAGAGGATGGTTCAACTGACCACAGTCTGTCTTGTATTTTTAACTTCATTAATAAATATAGCTTTTATTAGGATTTTCATATTAGTATTCATTCACCGTTCACGTGTAAAAAATTAAAATTCTATTGCTGTTTGAGTTTTTTTTGTTGAATTTGTATATTGTAAATGCAATTTTAGTTATTATGACAAAAAAGCTAAATAAGAATTTTGATTGTATGTTTCAATCACACTTCTTGGCAAATATTTCGATTCGCCCTGCAACTGCAACCTAGAGATTACAATCAGTTTTTGTAATATTTGATTAAATTATTAATTTTAATAAAAATACAAAGCAAAGCAATGGACACTTTGCAAGCTAAATCTCTTAGTTTTTATTTGTTGGTTCTTTAAAATTGAATGAGGTTTGAAGCCCTAAAATAAAACACGAGAAATAGCGAGCTTTAATGAGGAAATAAAAAACTAATAATACCTAAAATTTAATACATAAAGTTATATTGAAGGTACATTTTCCACTTACAAGGGAAAGGATTTATTCCCCCCCCCCCCATCCCCTCTAAATGACAGGCCTGTATATCCCTAAAGTCCGGCAATGCTAGACTAGATCCATTATTAAACTATTTCTTGTTTTGTCCAATTATTGGACCATGCACATATAATAATTGTTTTTATCGTTGAAGTAGAACAAATGTGAGATTCAAAGTCATAACTCCAGACAACTAGTAACTAATAAGGCAGTATGTTACCGATCATAATTTATGGCCAAGGCAGAAATACATGTAATACACCGGCAACTCGGTCATTACATCCCGAGACAGAAGTATCGTGTCTGTTAGCACTCATCATTCTGGAAAAGAAAGTAACCGCGTTGGAGGCAGAAGAGTGCTAAAAAGCACATGCAGTCTCTGGATGGAATGACCGAGTTGGCGGTGTATTGCATGCAACTACTTTTTTATAAGGTTACCAAAACTAAATAAATTAAGACACATGGACTTCTTTACATATTCTGATGAATAACTATGAAAGTTTGAAAGTATTTGTACATAAAAACGAATTAAAATCTGTACAATAATACACACGTTCGTTTTTTTTAACTAAGACCTTTTTTCTCCCGATAGCGTATTATAGTCCCAAAATGGCTACGTACAATAGTACACTAAGAGCATGCAGCTAGAGTAGTGTAGTGGTTAAGATGCTGGCGGTTTTTAATATGCCAAAGACGCTTGGATCAAACCTGGCTCCAGTCTGCATCTTTTCAAGATGCAGAAAATCGACATCGTCTATATGTCGCATGATTATACGGCATGTAAAAGGTCCCTATTGCACTCGTTTGGCATGAAGCATCTCTCGGCAAAATTAAACTTCTACTGCAATTTCGCATCGAATAGAGTCTACCCAGTTCCCCCCTATATACACTGAAGTGACAAAAGTCATGGGATAGCAATATGCAAATTTTCAGATGGCAGTAGCATCGCATAGAACAGGTATAAATGCGCAGTGCTTTTACAGAGCTTTCATTTCTGTTCAAGTTATTCATGTGAAGAGGTTTTAACGTGATGATGACCGCACGACGTGAATTAACAGACTTTGAACGCGGAATGTTAGTTGGAGCTAGACGCATGGGTCATGCCATTTCAGAAATCGTTAGAGAATTCAACATTCCCAGATCCGCTGTGTCAAGAGTGTGCCGAGAGTATGAAATTTCAGGCATAACATCCCACCATGGACAGCGCAGTGGTCGACCGCCTGCACTTAAAGATCGAGACCGGCGACGTCTGCAAAGAGTCGTAAATTCTAACAGACAAGCAACACTGCGTCAAATCACCGTAGAAATCAATGTGGGACGTACAATGGACGTGTCTGCTAGAACTGTGCGGAGAAATTTGGATTTCTTGGGCTATTCCAGCAGAAGACCGACTCGAGTGCCTTTACTGACAGAACGACATCGCTTGCAGCGACTCTCGTGGGCACGTGAGCATATCGGTTGGTCCCTAGATGAATGGAAAACCGTGGCCTGGTCCGATGAGTCACGATTTCAGCTGGTAAGAGCCGATGGTAGGGTTCGAGTGTGGCGCAGACCCCACGAAGCCATGGACCCAAACTGTCAGCAAGGCACTGTTCAAGCTGGTGGTGGCTCCGTAATGGTGTGGGCTGTTTTTTCATGGCATGGACTTGGTCCTCTAGTGCGACTGGACCGAACATTGACTGGAAATGCTTATGTGCAGCTACTTGGAGATCACTTGCAGCCATTCATGGACTTCATGTACCCAAACAACGATGGTATTTTTATGGATGACAATGCGCCATGTCACCGGGCCACAACTGTTCGCAATTGGTTTGAAGAAAATTCTGGATAATTCCAACGAATGATTTGGCCACCTAGATCGCCCGACATGAATCCCATTGAGCATTTATGGGACACCATCGAGAGGTCTGTTCGTGCCCAAAATCTTGCCCCATCAACGCTTTCACAATTATGGACGTCTATCGAGACAGCATGGCTCAATATTCCTGCAGAAGACTTCCAACGACTTGTTGAGTCCATGCCACGTCGAGTTGTTGCACTTCGCCGGGCAAAAGGAGGGCCGACACGATATTAAGAGGTATCCCATGACTTTTGTCACTTCAGTGTAGTGGAGATACTGGGCATCAAAACTCTCATGGCAATGGCAGTCCGCCGATAGTGGTGCCACATGAAAGAGTATGTGTCGGCCTCGGGGAATGCACTAGGTCTGCAAATGGCTAGCAGCCAAACGCAGCCCCCTTTGAAACAAACAAACATTGTGCGCATGGGATTAAAAAAAAAAAAAAGTCACGCACAATGACTTGAAAGTACGTTTGAATTCTAAAGTTCTTCTTGCTCAAATATATGTTTTTCAAAACATACAAGTTATTTTCAGCACTTCAATAGAAAATATAACGTGTGACTTTTATTGATCATAGTATCAAATGCTCATAGTATCAAATGCTCTCATGGGTAAAATCTGAAAAAAATATTGGATGTGAATTCTTCGCGCAATTCTTTTCATAGTGGGATATTTATTTTGCTCTTATTTGGGATCGAAAAAACTTTTTTTTTTCCTCCAGATATAGACTGCAGATATTCTTTAATCTCAGCCTGATTTTTCTCTTTCCTTCCGTTATTTTTTAGTATGTCACGTCGTTTTGAACAATCATGAGCCGATATTTTATTTCATTAAAGTACTGCAGCTGTTTGATTAAAAGAAAAATTGGTGAAGAAAATATAATTTGAATCTTTAGGACTTAGGATTAAATTATACAAAGATAAACTTTTAGGTCGACTGTCAAGCTCAATGATTTTCAAAGAAAGATTTACTGAACATTTTATACGCAGTAAATGCTTAAAACTAGGGTTTTTATTTAGGTGTGTTTGATTACTTTTGCTCGGAAAAAAAGATCAGATTATAACTTAGAAAAGACGTAAAGAAGAAATAATATTTGAACGAAAAAAATTGTTATTATGAGTCCGGCACACCCTCAAACTTTCTTTCAATGACGACGTAATTTTTAGAAAGTTTACGAAATGTATTTACAAATTTGTGCAATACAGCTAATCACAATTGTTTTTGTTGGATAGGTGAAGATCCATAGTAATTGAAAAGGTATGACTAAACAGCGTACAATTAGCAATAGACAGCGTATTTACACCCATATACTCGAGAACACTAAGTCAAAATTACAGCGCAGAGGTTCACACACAGCAGAACTGAAACAAATTCTAACACGGCTGTAAAATGAGATTGAGTTAATTCGCATCGAAGCGCAGCTATTTATGGGCGATTCTCTGTAAACTCGTCATTTTTCACACGAAATCTGTCCGGGCATGGTTTTTTGAAATGTTCGTATAATTATAATACTATTGCTCAGAAAATGAATCTATTACTTTGGTTTGAAAGAGGGCCAATTGAAGCTTATGCTTTTCTAAAAAAATGTGATAGGGGGTAAGTCCCCCGCTTGGTATAACTAGGCAGGGGACTGTGCCAGGTGACTGTGTTTTTGCTCTTTGTTGCGTAATATCTGCAAAACTATTGGAACATAATTAGTAACGAGAATACCTATAAATTTAGGCACAAATCGTGGACATAATAACTAATATGTGTCATGACTAAACTAATTGACAGTAATAAAATCACTTCCCAGAGGACTGTTTTCGCAACGACCCTGATGCATACTTTCATCACAAATGTAGCTCTCAAACAAAACAAAGCATCGTTTAAACACCGTTCTCAGCAATTTCAGCAAACTCACACTGATTGCTTAAAACTTAATGTCAAAAAACATTTGCAAGAATAACAGATTTTTTCTATTGGAGCTTTGAATTTGTCTCAAGGGGACTGTTTGAAAAATCTCCGGACAGAATTTACATGACAATTTTAAGTTTTAGAAATGCGTAATTAGACCTTATATCATGAAAAAGATATAGCTGCATTATTCTATTTTTAGATATTTATTGCCAAATTTATGTAGTGTCGATTGGATTTTTGAAATATTACCTTGAAGTGTTAGACAATACGATTGGGACAGCCAGGGGACTGTGTTTTTAGCACTTAGATAATTTCCAGAAAAAAAAATTAAATTGTTATCGCTCCAAATACAATTGGGCCATAGAGTATTAATGCTTTACTTGTATTAAGAGCGATAATTACTTTATTGCACTTTATTATTTTTAAAATACTCGGTCCGGACAGCAAATTACCAGTTTACAGAGAATCGCCCATATACCCTCTAAAGATGCAGTGAAAAATCTCCTATATTCTCATATTTTCCATTCAAAATCATTCTAGGGGGCAATATATTGCATTCAAAATGTTACAGCGGATTCTATGTTCCGTTTAAGGTTAGAGATACTATTTGCATGTTAGGATCAAACTGTCACCAAATGTCACAACGCTTGTCGACATTTGGTGATTTCTCGTCAATTTTGGCACCAAAAGCAGGTTGCCAAAATGAGGTCAACTCTAAGAAACCTCTTAAACTTCTCGCCAGCCCCATTAATACAATGCTAAATGGTACATAACAGACAAGGTCAACATACAGTTAAAGTTACAAGAACTACGATAATTTTAAGTGAAAATTATATTAATAAACGCCAAATTTAGCAAGTGTATAACAAATTAAGCCATAAGGACATAAAAATAATAACTATTTCCAAAATCTGTAGCAATATTACATTAATTCAAGATATCTTGTAGCTAGTTCGGATAATTTTGCTCCACCTCATATTTTAGATGATTTGACTGCAGAAGAAAATTAACTAAAGGTCTAAGAGACGAAGTCTTCTAGCAAAGTCCTAGAAATTAGAGTCCCTGTATCTATATAGGGACTATACTAGAAATAAGATATCTCAACTCTTTATGATTTTGAAATACAACTATACTATAAAAACACGTTGCGACCAAAAATTCTTTAAGCTGTCTCAAACATAGTCTGAATGATAATGCCAAAATAAAACATGCACTGTAAAAACTAAATCTTGTTTTTGCCGTATAATACAGCTAATTTAGTATTACTAAACTGTAAAAATTGCTAATTTTGCAGTTTATTACCGTGCATTCTACTGTTTTAAACTGAAACCTCTGCAGCCAGTATTATACTGTTGTTTTTATAGTGCTATACAGCTAAATTTTACGTCAAAAAATTGTAAATTTGCTAACTTTACAGTAATAAACTGTAAAAATTGCCAGTTTTACAGTTTATTATGCATTTTAGTTTTACACTGGAACTTCGGCTGCCAGTATTACACTGTAAAAACAACGGTTCATTTTTTGCAGTGTAGTAAAAAAAAAAAACTATTTTACCTTAAAAGGATTACGAAAAGACCCTGGCAGTCATTCTACGGCAGTCGGTAGGTGAACTCTCTCTCAATAGAAGGCTGCCATGTACGGCCCTATTTTTAATATGCTTTTATTAGTTTCACATGTGGGTTTGTTTGGTTGTTAGTTTGTTTGTGTGTAGGTATGTAACTCTGAATTAAAGATAAAATTCACGTTTTTTTTACAAATATAAAAGAAATATATTAAATACTATTATTAGTACTAAAGGCTAAACTATATTACATATTGATGTATTAAAACTGTTTCAGTTGTGTGTATCTAACTCTAAATGAAAGGTAAAATTCATGTTCTTTGCAACTATAAAAGAAATGTATTTAATACTATTATTAATACTAAAGGCTAAACTAACTTTAAAAGCATGTATTTTAGTTTTTTAAAACTATATATTGGCCATTCCATAGAAATGTCAACCTCAGTCGAAGAAAAAAAAATACCGAAGTAAAAAAACTATTAAAAAAATAATAATAATAAAATAAATAAATACGAATCATGCAACATAAGAAGTTAAAAACATTGAAAGTATTGTAATTATCACTGAGATTAGCCATAATAAATAGTTTGTAATGTGTTTACTGCTTGTTATTCGATGGTTACATTAGTCCCGTTACGTTTTTCACACGGCATCTTGAGTAAAAGTGACGCTTAAGACTAAAACAAATTAAGATTTATTAAATGTGTTTTACGTTTTTAAAAGCCAACTTTACACATTTTCAAATATTTCATCCAATTTCTAACACTTGCTTAACTTTGAGAAATTTTTGCCTCACAACATAAGCATTAATTTTCAGGGTTGCAAAAATGTTACGTTAGTCACACTGCTATTTTGGTAGAAAAAATATCTGCCGTCAGTAATCTTATTTCAAATTCTTAACAGAATTGATACATAGATATCATGTACATTATAAATCCACCAGCATAACTAAAAAAATATTTTTTATCCTTTAAGTTACAAGTAAAAACAGTTACAAAATCAGCTCTGAATGTTACGATAGTCACTATGGAATGACCCATATTGATTCTTAATGTACAAATGAAAATTTCTGTCATTGATTTTTAATCATTAATACAAGGTGTTTTGACAAAAAGAGAACACGATTGTGAACGTTGTAATTGATATATTTAGAAAATTCAAATTCATCTGAAAACTACATTTATTCAAGTTTCTACTGGTGCTCAATATGTGCTCTTCCGGTGACACGACAAGTGTCTACACGGTAATCAAGCTACAGCCACACTTGTGATAGCATATCCCTTGTGATGGAGTTCAACACTGCAGTTATCCGCTGCTTCAGTTCCTCTAGTTCTGAGGAAGTGGAGGCACAAACATCTAGTCTTTAACAAAACCCCAGAGAAAAAAATCAGATAGCGTTAGATCTGGGATCTTTCCGGCCAATAAAGAAATGGTAAATTATTTTTTCCAGAACGGCCAATTCAGCGATGTGGTAGACGTTTATTGAGGAACTCCCATACGTTTTTATTCCAATGTGGGGAAGCACCATCTTGCTGCAAAAGGAAATCAGGAACATCTTCCTCAACTGGGAGAGAAACCACTCAGAGATGTAACGTCGTAACGCGCGCGCGTGTCCCCATCTCTTGGTAAACGTCCCCATTAATTATTGTACGAAAACGCAGCACGCTTTCTCCTGCACGGACGACATTTTGTTTCACAACACCACTAGCGACGTGCTCGTCATTTGATGATTTTTAGCTGTTGCCAAATTAAACTTATATAATTGTAGTTGCAGAATAAATTTGTTTTTGCTGAATAAGGCAGGGATTCAAGTGAAACAGGCGATCGCTAATTACAATCGCGACTGGAAATGATTACATTAGAACGTTTCTTGATAAAAACATCGTGACGTCAGCGTGACGTTTGCCTATGAAAAACGAGCTAGATAAAATGTCACAGCCTACTTGGCGAATAAGAGGAGATCGCTGAGTGCTTGTGAGCTCTTATTGGCTCCACCTGTAGTGACGTCATGCCAATTTAAGTTGATGATAATGTAATTCACTTCCAGTAGCGATTGCAATTCGAAGCGATCGCAGTGCTGTTTCACTTGAATCCCTGCCTAAATCTATTAGGGTGGTCACACTGAGCTATTGTTTTTTTCCCATTCAATATGAAACACACTGTTTTACAAAAGTGAGATTGAAGCTGATATGGTATTGTTTTATTATAGAAAGAATTTTCCCCTTAACTCATGCTAAAAAATTTGTGTCCGCATTCGTTAGCTGCAAAAAGGACACAACATAAACATTGCGTAACCAACAAGATTTATGCTGTTATTTGTTTGTAATTTGTAACAAAGTTTACGTTTTACATGTACATATAAGATTGTTTTATTATGAAGCAGAAGTCAGTATTACATTACAATATCTCTCAGATCGTTATAAGACATTTTTTTTTTAATTTTTCATCATTTATTTTTCTCTTTAATTGTTTTTGTTTTAATTTGACTTTTTCAGTTTTTACAAGACCTCATTATGTTTATAAAATAGTGAAGAAGACAACAATGATTAAAATTTTCTAAAAATTTATTTATTGTAAGTGTGCGAAACGTATACAATGTAAGAATATGTGCACGACAATTCATTTTATGTTTCCTAAAAATGTTTTACTATTGAAAATGATTTTAGTTTTAGTTTTATTAGGCATTTAAGAATTTTGCAAAGATTTATTAATTTAGATTTTTCTTTTTCTAAAAGATTTTAAACATTTTCAAACAGGAGTTTAAAAAAAAAGAAAATAAATAAAAGAGAAAAAGGCATCTACTCTTTTCCGAATTACTTATAATATA
Source organism: Uloborus plumipes (assembly GCA_038373865.1). NCBI lineage: Eukaryota > Metazoa > Arthropoda > Arachnida > Araneae > Uloboridae > Uloborus > Uloborus plumipes. The sequence goes on along the minus strand of JAXGGA010011878.1, from coordinate 7,687 downwards.
ACAACTTATAAACTTAACTGAATGCAAAACCATTAATGTAAACCGGTGAAGCAATTTTCTATTGAAAAGCATAGGACAAAACAGTAAAAAAAAAGCGTTTTTAAAAATATATTTTTATAATTATTTCAGAGTAAGTACTTTTCAGTTGTTAACCGCTTCAAATATTGCTTAAATAGTCTTTTCTATAATCTTAATTAAGCTTCTTGAGTAAAAGCAGGATTTAATGTATTAATCACATACTACTGATTTATCTAAATTAATCAGTTCTGCATTAATGAAATGTTTTAAATTACCAAAAAATACTTTGAATGTTTAATAATTTATATCAAAGCATAAAAAGAACATTCAGGCAGGAGCTCAAAGTAAAGGCATTGCATAATTAATGGTATGTTTATTTTGCCATTTAAAGGAATGAACTTTGGAGACTACTTAACAAGATTAGGATTTTTATGAATTCTTAAGTCGTTGTCTAATGCTTATTCCTTATGGTACTTTATTCAATCTGTTTAAAGAAAGCACTTTTAACAGTTGTTCTTAGCAAACAAATGAGTAAGAAAAAAGTGCTAACCTGTTCCTGTTCATATTCGGATATAATTGTAGTTGTCAATTAGCGACAGAAGGAAGATTCCACTTGTGCAAATTATAATATATATTTTTATTAGTAAATTTAATTTAAATGACCTATGTTTTAGGTACCGTAAAATGGGGTTAATCGGAACACTTTTCAGCTTTGATTGTAAAAAAAGCAGTTAAAAGATTTTTTTTTAATTTTATTTTTTGGATAAAAACTTCGGTCTTGCTTTACTTTTGATATTCCAAGCAAAGACAAAAGATTTTGAACAATTACTATTAAAATATATAGCAAATTATGGGTGTTCCGAATCACCCCGCTGATAGGGGTCAATCGGAACACTTGTTAAAATTTTTATTTTTTTCAATTTAATCTGTAATAGGTCTCACAAACATGAGTTATATTGATGGGGGAGAATAAGAACAGATAATTACTGTCAAATAAATGTATAATTTCAGTACCAGTAAACGTTTATAATTTGTGAAAATTCAAAATAATTTTGAACTTATGAAAAATGAAAAGTAATTTTAAGAAATACTTTTGAATTGAAATACAAAGATTTAACATGAATGGAAGTCACTCATATCGTCCACAAATATGTACTCGTCCTTAAAACTTGCAATTGTGACTTGGCTTAAGTTTTTTCATAACATCTCCTGGGATGAACTCTACCTTTTCTTTAGTTTTTTGAAATTTCTGGGTTTCGGGGATTGTCCTGAAAGATTTTTTCGCTTATTCATCACTGTCTGTGTGCTGGACGTTTACTACATAAAGTCTATGTGACTTTCCCCCTTTTATTTTAAGTAAAAAGAAGTCTCCTGGAGAAAAAAATCTTTTGAAATCTGCAACTTTTGTCATTCTAAGATCTAGTTGCTCACGAGAAGGGATAAACAGTAACAAATCCTTGTCCTTGTCTTGATTAGAAGAATTAGGGTTAGAATCTTGATTTTTCAAGCAGTTTCCTTCAAATAAGTTTGAATTGGAACAACACAACTAAGTGTTCCGATTCACCCCGCAAATTTTTTTCCTATGGCATTTTTCAGAATTCTTCACTTTTATGACACAATTTATAAAAAATGTAAATTCTAATGTGGTATTCTGTTGTTCAGATACATGTATAATTTAAACATACCACTCATAGTTTTTAAATATAAGAAGGTTTGTTCTTGCATATGAAGTTTTGCAGTCTATGAAAATATGATGTTTTCAAGCATTCAACGTGCAGCCCTCTTTAGAAGCCAGTAGCGTTGCCAGATTGACAAAAGTAATTTTTTCCTACTTCCTATGATCTTACCTTTCTAAAAAAAAATTCATGGCAAAAAATACTCAATAGTATATTTATGAAGAATTTCTTTGTACGGTCGGGAAGTTTTGTTCCGATTGACCCCGCTGTTCCTATACACCCCATTTTACGGTACGTAAATACTGGCAGATACATCAGCAAAGCAGAATGCTAACACAAAATGCAGTGCTGCACTTCAAGTGTTTTTAAAATCCTTATCATGTGTTTTACTTATTAAATAATATAAAACAAAGAAAATACAACAGAAAATCATTTAAATTGGGTAATATTACAGTTGTGTAACACAGCGGTAGAAAACCCGTAGATCTCGAATTCATTTTGAGTTCATCGCAGCAGTATTTTAAACTTTCCGTTCAGGTCTGAGTAGAATTAAGAAACATCAATTTCTGAAACAAAATTAGGTAGAACGTCTAAATCAGAAGTTATTTGTAAAATTTCCAAACTTTTTACAGTAGCTAATTTAGCAATTTTGAAACAAGCAATATGAAAGCTGTCTGAAATATTTTGATGTGAGTTAACAAAACAATTTTTTGGCGAAAGCAGTAAGTAACCGCCTCTAAGCCAGGGACAAGGTAAAAACATGCAATACACCACCGACATGAATAGGAAAGAATTAGCATAAAATAGGAAGTAATCAAGCTGGAGGCAGAAATCTTCTTATAGAGCAAAGAGAGCTAAGAAAACTGGTAGCTAATGTTAAATTAAAACCTCGAAATGTAGTGCGGTGTGGTAAAATGGTGCTCTAATTTAACAGTTCTACCAGTTTTCATGCTCTCTTTGCTCTGTAAGAGGATTTCTGCCTGAAGGTCTTTAACTTCCTATTTCATTCTGTAGAGTGCTAAAAAGCACGAAACTGCAGTCCATGGATAAAATAAACGAGTTGGTAGTGTATTGAATGTTTTGGCAGCTTAAAACAACTATTTAATATGATATCAGTCTTTTTCGATAAAAAGTGAACTGCAGTTTGAAGTCATCATAGGCTTAACTTAACCATGCATGCAACGTATCCGTTTGAGTCTATGCTGCATGCATCACCCCTCCCCCCCCCCCGCTTTCCCTTGTCACATATCGATCTTGTTTTCACAGCAATCTTGGAAAGTAGATCTTCAGTCAAGTTAGGTTGCCGACAGTAGGTGTCGGCATATCCTTTTTTGTTAAATAGTAAGATAAAAAAACACCCGTAAGTTCTAATTAAATAATAGTACAGTACATACGTTCACTAATTAATAGTAGAAGTCTCTAGTATTTGCAACATCTTACGTGATAATGCTTGAGTCCACACGGTTAATTGTATTTAAAAGTTTTGGGCTATATATAATATATGCAAACGAGCCCATCTGGTTTCAAATGCAAACTAATTTGAAACTCGACACTGTATTAAAATCATTTTCATTGACGGCGTTAATTATATTCATCATACTGAATCAAAGGAATGAACCGTTCTTAGTGACTATTATTGGTTTCGAAGATATCACCGAAGCATTAATATTAAATTCTGGGAATTTCTCAGAGGGAACAGGTCAGTAATTCTACGGAGCTTTAAGCATACGTGTAGCTTCGTAAGACATGTATTAAAGGGCTACTTACCAGATGGGATTTAATATAAGCGTTAATTTATGAGCGAAACGTGTAGATAGTAATAGTGTTGCTTTATGTTATGTGCATAGATAGCATAGGCATTTAAGATTAAAGTGCATCAAGGTTGATTATTTTCTATTTTTATTTGGGAAAAATGACGTATTTCTATATATAGGGTGATTCAGTGTTCATGGTCGAAATTTGTTGGGGGGGGGGGGGGAGGGAACAGAAAAGGAAATACAATTCTTATTGGACAGCATAACACATGGGCGCAAACGAACACATGGTGGTGCAGAGGGTTCCATATGTACCACACTCCAATACATAAGCACAGCTGGTTTGAAGCCTGCATCAAGTCGTTATTCGATAAGGGGACTGTGCAGGAGTAACATGAACGGTATACGTGGAATAAACTAGCAGAGATGTATGTAACTTAAGGTGCAGCAGGAGAAAGATGTCGGGGATTTACTCTGCATACATTTATCTGGCTAGATGACATCTCTCTCCTGTTACACCGTATTCCACTTATAACGGTTCATTTTACTCCTACAAACATAACTTGTCGAATGAGAATTGATTGACGCGTCAAACAGCTGTGCTTACCCAAGCAGCACCAACTTATCGGAGTTTTCTCGGCCGATCATCGAACTCCTTGTAAACTGATCCCGTAACGCACTAGCTATATTCCATCGGAAAACGATATCCTTCCGATCAAGTTTCCCGATGAATTTCATCGGCACGGGACTGTTCAGCTCGTAAATTGCTCTAAATCTCATCGTATTTCGAGCAAAACTCATCGGATTTTGCTGCTCGGACTCTGTTTAGCCGATGAGACACATTGGATCATCGGCAGATGAGAATTTCATCGGGTTTCGATGAATGACCGATCATCGGCCGATGAGATGATGCTTCTAGGGTATGTTCGATAGTTGTGTATACACAGTGCCCTCTACACCACCATGTGTTTGTCTGCGACCATGCTTTCCTATTTGAAATATCCTTTTTCTATTCCCTACCTCCCCACCAAAAATATTGCTGATGAATTCAGAGTCACCCCGTACATTTATTATTTTCTTTTATTTCCACTGGCGAGCAGATTTAGATAATTTTTGCATATTTCAAAAGGTGGCAGAATATACCAGGGATGAGGAGTCTGATGAAAAGTAAGAGACTCTGATTCTTTTCCTCTCAAAATTAATTTGACCATGACTTGGACTCCGTAATTCTGGTAGATGTTACTGATTCAAAGACAATTTTATTGAAAGAAAATCCACACCACAAGAAAATGTCAAAAATTCAATAATTATTTCCGAGATTTCACTGGTTTTCCGCAGCCTCTAGTTAAAAAGAGTTATATTTATGAAAAGTTTCCAAAATCTCTGAAAATGTAATTCATGAAATGCATTCAACAAAAGGAGATAAATACCAAATTTTTGGAAAATTGAAAATAATCTGCATTCTTGTAATAATTGGTTCATATAGAATGTGGAAACAAACATGTACCAAAGGTTTGTTCTATATCGTATTCCTGAAGCAAAACGTATCTTTTATTACTTTATACGTTTGAAAAAAAATAAAAAATTGCGTCCACGAATTATGTTCTCAAAAACTTAGTATATAAATGAGTAACAGGAATTATAAAATTGCAAGAAATTTCAATCTGGTTGCTAAAATCGTATACTATTTCCATTGCAGGGATTACTGTTACACGTGCAATTTTTTATAAAATCTGCATGATATCTCTAACTTCATGCCAATATAGTTTTTAAGAAAATCTCATTTAAATGAAACTGCGTCTCATAAAATTTGCTGTATGTCTTAAACAAAGAAAACCTTCAATTTTTTGCTTCAAATTCGGAAGCAAAGATCACAAAGTTGGACTCTAAAGCAAATTAATGAAAAACATTTTATTCATTGGCATTCAAAAAACGAATTGTTTCCTGAAACAAACTAGTTTTCTCGCAAAGAACACAAAGTTGGAATCCGTATTGACAGAATCTGTTGCAATTCTAATGCGATTTAATTAAAGTTCGCAAAGTCTGCCTTCCAGAATAAGTGTTAATAAAACATTCTTGAACACGATCGTAAGTGAACACCTAATGTGGTTTGTTTTCTCCGTTGAAATCCAATTGGCGCAATCGATCGAAGCAACGAAACTTGCGAAATTAAGTGCTTGGAACAGAAGCGCAAGAATAGTATGGAAAGTAGAGTTTTTGAAACGGATAACACTAAGTATAGTTACTTTTTTATCTACATACAAGTTAAAAATTCACTTGCTCTTTTGGATTAAAATTGTTACGTAGTTTTGAATGTTTCGAGCCGCCTTATCTTATACTAGCGGTACCGCACGGCTTTGTCCGTGGTATAAAATTAAAAGTTCATTTGTAAAATAATTGATATCGCAGAAAAAATGCTCTATTTTAGTTGTAATTCAACTATAATTCCTTCAAAGTATGATATAAAAATCTGGTATGGACCCCACGCTACTTATTTTTACGTGTAAATTTCTTAGTAGATGCCTTAAGTGCTAAAAATTTTAAGTATATGCCTTAAGTGCTAAAATAGTGCTTGGAGTGAGCAAGATAACAGTTCAAACATTTATATCCCTAGTTTGCCACGAAACAATGCAAAAAAAATGTTTTACAATGATTAATCCCCTAAATATCGCCGATTTTAACATCATTTAGTGGATTTTTCGCAAAATATCGCCAATAGCGCCAAATTGAGTCCAAATAAAAAAAAGAAAACAATTTTTTTCGCCAACTAGGTGATATGTCGCCAAAATGGCGGCAAATACTTGGAGACCAAAAGCTTGGTGATATAACGCCAAGTGGTCGTGCCAATTCATATCACTTTTGTCTGCATTGAAATGAACACTGATTTACTCCACAAAAGGGGTAAAACACCCCCTTGGAACATTCGAATGCAACCACAAGGGCAGATGCACAAAAATAAGCCAAAAGAGAAAATAAGAACAATTTTGTTGCTCACAGAAACTAACAGAAATCTTACCAAAGTTTAAAAGAAGAAGAAAGTTTTCTTTCCTAGCTTAAAAAACAAAACAATACATTTTCCGAAATGAAACACTTTAAAAAAAAACGATGCAATATCGCAATTGATACGATATTTGGTTAATCTGTGCTTTAGGTACCCTTTTCTCGCTAAATGGGCCCGATAGGCGTGCCAAGCGTGGTAACCCTGACTGTTTTTCGTAGTTTCTCTTGGAGCTTTCAATTCCGCGAGACACGCAAAAACGCGCCATTTGGTGACTATTTGAAAACGCGCCAAGTAGGGTCCCAAAGCACATTTTCACCGGGAAAAAGACAGGGATGCCAGAGAATTGAAACAGAAAAATACTACGCCTCCTCTAAAAAATACTACAAAATACTACTGTTTCCAAACGTTGCCAAAATCAATATTGCTAAAATGCTAAATCTATGCAAATGAAAAAAAAAAAACCCGCCAAATATTTTAATTTAGTCATTAAAGTATATTGGAAACAGGGTTGCCAGAAAAATACTACGCTCCTTATTTGGGCCGAAAAAATGCAACCGTAGTATCAAAAATACTACGTCTGGAAACGCTGGAAAAAGAACGAAACAAAAATAAGTATGAACACGTAACCATGGTAACAACATGAAAAGTTGATTTCCGTTGATAAAATAATTCATTTCATCTCTCTTTTCGAACAAATTTTATCCTCGAGCTATTACATTTAGAATCGTTTGGCTTGCTTTACTGAAGGTAAGCCTTGAATTCCGGGATTCTTAAAACAATTGTTACAGCTCTCCTGATGATCGCAGAAACTTCGAAAAAATGTCATTTTGTGCAAAAAATTTCAAGCTTTCGAATGACATAAGACTTGAAAATGTGTATGAAATATTTCTTCCCTATTTTATCGAATTTCCGCTAAGAATTCGAATAGAAAAAGAACGAAATGGAATTTTCGAAAAATCGCTTCGAGGTGCAAAACTACATGCTACAAACTAATTTTGTGCCAAGTGGCATGAAAATCGACCGAACGGTTTTGGCGCTACGCGCGTAACAGACAGACAGACGGAAAGAAAGAAAGAAAGAAAGAAAGACCCACCTTCAGCTTTATTATTAGTAGAGAAGAGAAGTAATTTGTGTCATACAGTAAACTCTCAACCATCCGCGAGCGGATTATCCCAAGGGTCCGGGATGGAAACAAACACAATTTTAAAAAAAAAACCCCAAAAAAAAAAACCAAAAAA
>JAXGGA010011877.1:0-40740 GCA_038373865.1 Uloborus plumipes | reverse complement strand
TTTTTTTTTTTTTTTTTTTTTCTTTTTTTTTAAAATTGAAATATAATTAATATTTTTCTTATACAATTCTAAAAACTGCAGGGCAGGTAAGTGTTATTAAATAAATTGATACATAATGACAGGCACGTCATTTAGGGGGTCAGGGGGGTCGGTCCCCCCCTCCGGCTTTGAGAAATCAATTTATTTACAAAGAATTGGGCGTGGTTTTTGATATTTTCCGATGAAATTGCATTTTGGTTTGGATCCTTTGCAACCCCTCCCTCCTTCGATGAAACTTGAAATAACGGGCCTTCATAGTAAAAAATAGATAAGTAAGTAAAATAATTATTAAATATAATGTAATAGTTAATATGAAATAAAAATTATTAATAATTATGTATTTATCAAAAATAAATGAACTTTATATATCGTATTTTCTGACCGGTTGACCTTGAATGTCGCTCTAACCGCACGCTCTCGGCCCCGTATCTCGAAAACGATTCGGAGTATAAAAAAATGTTCAATATAAAAGTTGTAGGGAATTTAATCCTCTATAATATTTAGAATTAATACAAATAGTAAAAAACCCATAGGGAACGATATATTTGCGAAAATGTGCAAAAAATCGATTTTTGTGACCTTTTGACCTTGGATTTTAATAGACGCACACACCCCACCGTTTGTAGGTTTTGAGACCCCGTTTAGGGTGTCGAAATGCAAGTTTATACGAGTTTATAGCTTGTTATCTCACATTCTGAGATTCTTGCCTAATTTCGCCTAATTTGACTGGACTATATAGCAACATTTTCTAGTAGTTAGTAGTGTAGCGCACAACTTTAGAAAATAAGTAGAGTAGGGAGTAGTGCGATACAAAAAATAGTAGTTGGTAGCGATTTCTGGAAACTACTTTTCTATTTGTTTTTTAAAAATATATAGATAAATAAACGAAGAAATAAAAAACAAGAAGTTCTGTCAAGAACTAAACGAGCCTACTTTCCCGTACATCGACATCGGCTGTAGCATCTGATCAATATTCTCTTGAATATCTGAAACTGAAAATTATGTCAAATATACCTTTATAGCACTTAAAGCTGATTTCCAAAAGCAAAATATACCCCTCTCATCAGATGAAATGAACACGTAAAAAGTAAATAAACGAGTAAATAAAGTTTTGTCGCACCTTTTAAAGAATGTAACTGTTATAGTTCTTCCGTAGAAAAATTCCACAATCGTTTTCAAAAGAAAAAAAATTAATAAATAAAATAAAAGTACAAAGAACATCAAAACACATTTTATCAAAGAAAGAAAAAAAAACTCGTCCGTTAATAAAATGTCTCGAATTTTATTTTAATCCGTTGCCAGTTGTTAAATATAAATAAAGAATAAAATGCTCTCGTGAATGAAAAATTTTTGTAAACAAAAAAAAATCGTCTGCCAAAAAAAAAATAAAATAAAAATATAATAATAAATAAAATAAAAAAATGAATAAATAAACAAAAAATCGTCTGCCCAGGCAGTCATTTTTTTCTGAGCCTGCATTTCCGCCATGTTTGCGGAGTCGGAGTCGGAATCAGAGTCCTCACAGAAGATTTTTCAGAAAAGTACTTTACATACATTTTTTATCAAAACCGTTTTCTTACAAAGTTAGTTTGAAGGAAATCCGCCTTTAAGTTCAGAATCAACATTCAATTTAAATTTCCCAGTAGGCGCTCATGTTAAAATTTTTTCTGAACGGTTCATCATTGAACGAAAAATGGTTCAAATTGAAAAGTGAAATATGGGAATGAGTCTCTCCGAGATCTTTCGAACAAAAAAAAGTTTATTCAATTCGGACGGTTCACTTAAAAGTTATTAGGTGGGGAAAGGTTGCTTGAACGGTTCAATTTGAACGAAAAAATGTTCAAATTGAAAATTTAAATACGGTAATGAAGTATTTTTGCCGAGATCTTTCGAACAAAAAAAGTTTGTTTAAATCGGACTGTTCACTCAAAAGTTATTAGGGGTGACAGCTTGTTTGAACGGTTCAATGTTGAACGAAAAATTGTTCAAATCGAAAATGTAGAAACGGGAATGAAGTATTCTTGATAAGATCTTTCGAACAAAAAAAAGTTTGTTTAAATCGGACGGTTCACTCAAAAGTTACTAGGGGGACAGGTTGTTTAAACGGTTCAATGTTGAACGAAAAATTGTTCAAATCGAAAATGTAGATACGGGAATGAAGTATCCTTGAAAAGATCTTGTTAACTAGACATGAAAATTAAGAAAAAAAAATAGTGAGGATGCTGTGGTGAAAAAGCTAATTTAGAAGCATTTTATTGTTTTATTTTAATTATTGGTCGCCACTTAATTCAAGACTTTTACTCTGTGGGTCATTATGTGAAATCAACAAGGCTCAAAACTTGACCATCACCGAATAATGGGACTTATTTAACGAGTAATATTTGGAAATGGTTAATTTCAGTGCGATTGATACTGTAAATATATATTTATTTTAATATACCAAGCTTATAACATTTCCTATTTACTCAAACATTATTTGTAGCTTGCTATTTTTTTTAGCTTGCATTATTAAGCGCTATTTTTTATTTAGCTTGCTTTATCCATAACATAGCCATTGTTTACAGAAGTAGCCATTATGTTTATAGATATACACTTTAGTGTTGGGAAATTTATGAATGAGTTTCACTAAACCACCCTACACCCACAGAAACCCAGGGCAGGGCCGGGTACCCGGCTCTAGTACAGAAATATTGCAAACTGTGAAATGCTAGTCATAAGTGACGGTTGGCATATTCCACTTCTTATTTTGAGAGGTTATAAATCAATCCTATAGTGTTTCTCCTAGGGTCCACTTTCGAAGCAAAAATTTATAAGGCACACCATGGGATGTGACAAAAAATGCCACTCTGCTTTAATCCCGAAATCTGATTAATGATAACTCATTTTAAGGAAATACAGTCTTTCTGTACTGTGAGGCAGCTCCATCACAGAAGTAATAGATCAAACTTGGTTTGGTGGCATTATTCATTTTCAAGATTCAACAATAAGAAAATTTATGAATATACTGCCTCCCTCATGGCGCAATAGCAGTTCACCTTTTGCTAGAGCCAGTCATCAAAAATGATTCATGACAATCAAATCATGACACCACGACAGTTGTTTGATTGGGCAAATGAGCATATCTATCAATAAATTTTCAATACTGCACAATTGTAGATTATAAACAGAAAGAAGAGGCTTGAAATCCAGAAAAAATGACAGCAAGAACAATACCAGGCACTCAGAGTCTTCGTTGTTTCATGCCATTAAATAGGAATAAGATGCAAGAGATAGCATATTCATTTTCCAACACTATAAGCATTGAACGTACTACAACTGTCAAGGACAATCTTGATTGCTCAGAAAAGGTTGGATTCTTGACCTGCAGGCATAATGGATATTGGTGGATAGGGTGCTTCTTAGATCCACCTGAAGAAAATCAAAATGTAAAAATCAAGCTGTTTCATCTTCATAGACTCTCTAGTTCTTTCTACTATCCTGACTTAGAAAATGTTTTCAATGTGCCTATAAGTGCTATTATTTCGAAAGTGAACCCTAGGAGAAACGCTACAGGAATGATTTATAACCTCTCAAAATAAGAAGTGGAATATGCCAACCGTCACTTATGACTAGCATTTCACAGTTTGCAATATTTCTGTATTATATATCCTCAGGCGCCATAGGCATTGCAATAAAGTGGTAATAGTGTAAAAAGTCTATGTCCCTTTTCATCCAGATCCCATTGCTGTCCCATTCTGAAAATTTTACCACATATACACTACATTAGGAAGTAATATATATATATTTTTCAGATTTTTAAAAAATACTCTTTTTGAGATATTCAAGGTCAAATAATGCTTTCGGTGACCTTGAAATATTAACATCACAAAACCTTGTCAAGTCTTATATCATATGAAAGCTTGTTTAAAGAGCTTTAAAATGACATATAACAAAAGACTTTAGCTGCAATAGAAGCTGAGAAAATTGAATCTTTGTATGTACTAAAATTCGACTTTTTGCCATTTTTCGAGCTTTTTAGGGGGTCCCCCACAAAAAACTTAAAGCTGAAAAAAATTTTAAAAATCATTTTTTTGTATCACTTTATAGGCGTATTCAACCCTATGATTTTTTTTTAAATTGGTGATGGTCAAGTTTTGAGCCTTGTTGATTTCACATGGAATGACCCCTGTGTGAAAATTGTACAGTTACCTAAAAGCACTGCTAAAGGAGAAAAATATGGACGCATGAAAAATGTTGCAACAATATCTAATGTGTTTATAGATAATTACAATTATTTACTTGTAATAAATTTATTTACCATAATTTTTGTTAAAAGTACACTCAAAAAAGTGTATTTAAGAAAATATTTTTTTCACCGATTAATCGGCCCAATTTTGCCGATTATAAATAATCGGCAAATTGGCCGATTATGGCCGATTAATCGGTGCTACCGATTAATCGGTGCATCCGTAATATCTAGTTTGCCCGCCAAATATCTACCAAACTGCCATCCTCGTTTCTCTCTTAGATCATATCTTCTTCCGCTGGACCTTTCCCGACTGCCAACTCCTCACCAGTTTGGATAGCAACTTGAAATTCATAGTAGTGTTGTTCATTTGAAGAATCGATCCAACCTGGTGAGGAGTTGAGGGCAGGGATAGACGCTAGCCGAAGTAGGTGTAATGAAAGAGAAAAACAGGGAGCATGGTAGTTTGGCAGATATTTGGTGGGAAAATAGATATCATAACTTTTTAAAGCCGAGGGTTTTGGTGTTTAGAATGAGAGCGTTCTTTATTCTGGGAAAGAGTTTCCGGTTTTGTTATTTTTGAGAAGTCTCAGAATGAGATCTTCAAATTTTACGTGTAAGATTTTTTCCTGGTGCATTTTATTACCTGTATTAAATCATATGCTATGAATGTGCTGCAACGAAACAAGTGTGTGCAGTTCTCTTCAAATTTACGTGATCTAACGTTGCAATATCTACTTTTACATGCAAAGATAATTTCGAACGTGTGTTAAAATATGACCTAACCTTCATTAATATCTCTAATTTTTCTCCACAGGTATATTCATTCCCGTGACGGCCACCCTAAGTCATGGCTGTCCGCGAGGTGTTCGAAATCTGGGACTACCTGGTGGTGGGGGCCATGTTGCTGGTGTCGGGCGCCATCGGGGTCTACTTCCGTTTCTCGGGGGGCAAGCAGAAGACCAGCGACGAGTACCTGATGGCCGGGCGCAACATGCGCATGCTGCCAGTCATCATCTCGCTTATGGCTACGATCCAGACCGCCGTTGGCACCCTGGGGTTCCCGGGTGAAGTCTACCTGTACGGCGCCGGCCTCTACGTCTACCCGCTTGGGTTCACGGTGGCGCTCGTGTTCTGCACATTCGTGCACACGCCGGTGTACTTCGGGATCCAAGTGACGAGCGCTTACGAAGTGAGTACTGTCTGATATTTCATCGCACGCCTTTCCTCGAAATTGCGCATGCTTAAAGTCTATTGTGATTTTCTCGAAATAGAGGAGAAATGCAAAATCACATTCAAACAGAAGGTAACAAGCGAAACAAATGAAAATTGAAAGCATCGGGAAGTGCGCCTCCTAAGATTATCAATCTTTTTTCAAATGGAAGCTTTCGTGGCTGCCAGGCGCGGCGTTCGTAAACGAACAGTACCGTCATTATTTGTGATTCGAGCCCGGGTGGTATGCCAAATTGCATAATGAAAACATGCATGCAAAAGTGCACTAAAAATTCCACACACAAAATTGAAAAAATATGCGCTAAAATTTTTTTACTTAAATTATCGTAACTATTTTTTTTTTCATCACTACAAAAATACAAAGAGCTTTTCAATTCTTCCATTTTGGAATATTGTTGGTGGATAAATTTTCAATTTTGGTGATATTATGCACAAAAGTAGAGTGGACATTAAGCGTAAGCACAAACACTCGAGCAGTCTGAGAAAAACCCACAGGTTGCACGGTTACATTTACGAAGAACAGTTCTCTTTTATGAAAAAAAAAAAAAGTCTAAAAGTGAGTGGAATCAGTTGGAGTTCTTGTTGAGTACATGGAAAACCAATTTATAATTTTGATTGAATCTCAATTCAGCTGCTCAAATAGAAAAGTATTACAAGATCCACAATCATTCCAATTTTGTTTTCCGCAAAGCAAATATGAAGCTCTGTAAATTGGATGCATTTTATCCATTCTACATTATATCATTCAAAAATGGGATTCAAGACAATTTAAACAGAAAGCCACAATATTATTCTCCCAAACATTATACGATGACATCTCTTTCCGCAAGCGAAATCGTATATTTTAACTGTGTACATATTTTCTTGTTTAGCTCTTCCCTTTTTCTTCAAATACAGCTACGTTGCGAACTAACTACTGCTATGTACAGAAAATAACAACGTTACGAATGAACAAATGAGCAGGGATACTGCAGACACGTGTTTCGGCGTTACAAGGAACGCCTTTTTCAGTGCAAAAAAAAGTTGTGAGCTTATGGATGCACAGACACTCAGCCTTCGCGATACACCCCGTTTTACGGTGCTTTAAGGTTTGGGATCGATTAAACATGCCTTCATCAGAATTTAAGTCACAAGTGCCAAACTATGCACAATTTGAATTTTAAATTTTGTCTTTGCTTACATTGGTTTTGCTCCAATGTACGATAGGTCAGTTTCAACCTACTTTAAACTTGGAATTGTACAAGAGAGAAAAATCAGTGATGGTAAAATTGGTAGTAGGAAACAATCAAAATTATCATTAATCGGCCCAGCCGATTAATCGGCCGATTATCAACAGCCGATTAATCGGTAATCGGTAATCGGCCAATTTGCTTATCGGTGCATCCCTACTATTAAATATCGCTACTTTAACGTCTAGATATTGTTGAGACACTTACAAAACGCAAAAATTCCCCATCGCCGAATTTTAAAACACAATCATTGATTTTTAATGAATTTTTCAAAACCCACGTTCAAAAAAAGCACTCCTTGAAAACAAAACCAGTAGCATTTCAGCCACAAAAATTGTATTACAGCTAAACTATTATTTTATTGTGGAGTTTTATTTTCTCGAGTTATCTATTAATTCACTGTGGAGATTTTATTTGTCAATGGGTAATCCAATAACCTGCCACGGATGTCAGCGTTGATTGTTTTAAGCTTTTTGCGGCGAAAACTATATTAAAATTTTTGGCGAGGCATTCCTTGGCGACTTCTACCTTTTCCCTGCAGTCCGGTTTGCCGTTCGGCCAAGTTTCTCGCTCTAGACTTGACGCTCAGGCGAAAAAATCACGAGCCATCTGACGTCACCGTCGCTTGAACTTTAAAAATTATTTAAAAAAAAAACTACTTGTCGTGATGATTTTTTTTCCACCGATGATGATCACGTATGTTGTTCTATCATGTAAAAATTAAATTAAACATTCTAAAACTTCCCGATTGGTGGAAAGGTAGATACTTTCATTTCGAAATGAGTTCTCTAATGCAATTACTTTTTTGCAAAATATATTTTACTTTTTATTTGGCATTTTTCAAAGAAAAAGTTCGTTTCTTCTTTGCTTTTTAGTATCTCGAGAAAAGATTCGGAAAGTTGACGCGGAGGATTATCTCAGGGCTCTTTGTATTGCAAATGGTGAGTATAATGACACTTCCTTGTAAAAAAAACTCCTATTAATTTTTCAATATGTGTGTATAAAAATTAAATTAATGTTTCTACTGGAAAACTGACGAGAGAACAGTAAAGGAGGATCGAAATAACTCGATATAGCAGGCAGAAAGGATATTTTTATCTAATTGTATCTGACTGTGCTTCTAAATCGTACTTTTAAAAATGGCTCGAGAAAAGAATCAGTCAATTTGAAGTTGTTCTAAGTCGGAGTTTCTCAATTTTTTTTAATTATTTAATCCTTTATGCCCCGACGAGGCTCAGAAGTCCCGCTAATATTAATTTAGTATTATGAATCCTATGTGGCTGGAATCATTCTGTAGCTTTTAAGTACCACTCCTTATACTTCGCTGAGAGGCTGACAGATGGTACCTGCAACAGGAAACAGTTTTCTTAGGGGCCCTAAGGCGTAGGAGGCCTTAGACCCTATTGATTTTTAATATTTGCTAAATTAATTTGGAACATAAAGGGTTAAAGTCTTTATGGGGCTTTAAATCTACATGTGGCTTATAGAAATTATAATTTTCTTTTTAGTTCGCTTTAAAAACATTTTTATTTAAAACCTTTTTTATTTCAATAATTATTGATACGGAAATTGTAAAATTATTTCTCTTACTGATTCAGTACACAAGCTGAGTTTAAATTTATTGCATACATTTGATTGACATGTCTATTCAATCGTTGCAGATTTTGTTTATGTCAGTCGGATTGTATTCTCCTTCTATAGCACTCAGCGCAGTGAGCGGCCTTTCGCACTTGGTGTCCATTTTGACCGTGGGTCTGGTGTGCGCATTCTACTGTACACTGGTGAGTACTTTTTCCTAAACATTTTATGCTAATTGATGATTAAGACAATATCTTATTGAGATACGTAATGCTTTACAAAGGCTTGAGTACACTGTTTAAATTGTATTGAAGTTGCACGGTAAAATGTACTGTCATCCATGTTGCCAGGACCTTTTACGGTAAAATCCTATTTTAAAGTGACAATTTACGGTTTAAAAAAGGCTAGAACGATGCGGCTTGTTGCGTTGATTGAAAAGAACGAGATACGAGCAGTAGGATTCGAACCTTTCTCCTGATTATTTACAGAATAGCTCGCTAGCACCGTATACTGAATGAGAGACGTGGGAGGAGCGGGGAAGGGAAATTGTGGGCGTCACACTAAAAGTCACGTGGTGCACTAATTGGCGTATCAATTACTTACTTTTCCCGGTGAAATTTACTATAAAAAAACTTTTGTGTTGAAAACACTCCACTTTATAGAAAAATTGCCTTACAATTTTCCTGAATTTTTAACAGTGTAACCTAGTAGATAGGGCATGGAACTCGGTATCGGAAAGTGGAAAGTCTTTGTATTCCCGACTAGCCTGTCAACGGCAGTGATCGTCAGTAGTGGTATTCCTTTTCGCTGAGATCTAATTGAGAAAATGGGGCCACGTGGGCCTAGAGGTAGAGTCTTCTACTCGTAAGCAAGTGGTCGAGGGTTCGAGTTCCGCCCTGCACATGGTTGTTATTTCAACCTCTCTGTGCTGTATATCTGTCCTGCGTTTGTCAGGAGGCAAGGCGCATAGTACGCAGTCCTCATGTATGTCGAAACTGATGGCTTCTGTAGTAAAAAAAAAAATTGAGAAAAACTATAAAGTGTGAAACTTTTGGTGATTGAAAGAAGACTGAGCTGTGTACCAAGTTAACTCACATGTGTGGACATTTCTGCAAGGAGAGAATGAAAAGTATTACATGGGAAGAAAATTAGACTATTCATATACGTATTTCAAAGTTCCGAATCAATTGATGTACCGATGAACTTTGAAGCGTAATATCAATGAGCTTACTACACCTAATTTGTAGGAATTCTTTGCAACGGCATTAGCTGAGGTTCCGTGCAGATTAGGAGCTGGCTCGTAACTGTAAAGAATCAACATGATGATGTTGATGTTGATTAGTGCTGTGCAACTGTTCAGATGTGATGGTTAGTGCTCTTGCAGCGTCTGCACATCACGCCGGTCGCGAGGAGATGAGGAAGAGGAAGAAAGAGTGAACAGGAGAACTGTTGTTCGTGGAAATTGTCTTCTTGCGTCAGACTTCTTTGTCGTGAAGGATATCATTTTTAGTTGCCGCAGTTTTTTGAGGATGAAAGTAGCCAATCACGAAGAGCCAACCCGTAGCAACTAAAGCCGATACATTACATACCTCAACGAAAAGTCTTGTTTTGCGGTAGAGGATTACGCATTAGCTCAAAGAATCATTACACGTGAAAAACTATCGTGGTATCCATTTTGCGTTAGATAGTTCACGCTGTGGAGCGAGTCCACTGCTCTATTAATATGGTATACCTTTCTCCAGCAGAAGGTATAGTCTACCTTGAGCCGGTATACAAGGTACATCTTATGTATTCAGGCAGCCGAAACCATCATTAATCTTTACTAAACTGCAAATTTCAGAACTACATTTTCAAGAGAAATGTTGCTAACTTTCAATTAAGTTCAATTGTTCGAATGAATAGAAAAGGGACTGAGCAGATTCACTTACACTGCTCGACATTGAAAATGCAACACCAAGAAGGAGTGGTCAGAAATTCATGCAAATTTTACCGTAGACGCACATCACTGAGTTATGCAAATGATATGAAATGCGCAGCTCTCCGACGCACGTGAAGTAAGATATAAGAGAATGAAGTTGAAAAGTGGGCTATGTTCATGTTGGTTTTTCTGCCAGACTAATTATCGGAGAAATTTGGTTTTTGTCTCGAAGGATACGTGTGATAGGAGGAAATGCCACGCCGTCCTCAACGAAGACACTTCCAGCATATAGACGACTTTACAAGGGGTATGGTGATCGGACTGAGAAGGGGAGGTTGGTCCATGCGTCAAATTGCAGCTGATACCCACATGGATGCAAGCACTGTGCATCGGCTGTGTCGGAGATGGTTGAAAAGAGGAAATGTAGCCACATTGAGGGGTGCAGGTGCAGCCAGAGTGACGTCAGACCGCTTGGATCGACGGATTCACCGACAAGCTGTGGCGGACCCGCAAGTCACTTGTGCGTCGATTCTGCAGCACGTGCAAGGTACCCTGGATGTTCCTGTGTCGACCAGAACCATTTCCCGTCGACTGGTTGCACGTGGCCTGCAATCACGGCGCCAGCTAAGAAGACTGCCATTGACCTCACAGCACAGACTCCAACGTTTGGAATGGTGCCGGACCAGAGCGACGTGGATGGCAGAATGGCAAACCGTAGTGTTCTCAGATGAATCCCGCTTCTATTTGTCCAGCGATAGTCATCGCATACGTGTGTGGCGTCGACGTGGAGAAAGATCGAATCCGGCAGTAACTGTGGAACGCCCCACAGCGCGACAACGTGGCATAATGGTTTGGGGCGCTATTGCATACAATTCCGTATCACCTCTAGTTCGTATTCGGGGCACTATGACGGCCCAACGATATGTAGATATTGTACTGCGGCCGGTGGCAATCCCCTATCTTCAGGGTCTGCCAAATGCAATTTTTCAACAGGCTAACTTATTTATTTTGAAATAAATATCACTTATTGTTCCATGCTGTCTCTGTCTTCTTACCAAATTTCATCAATTTCTGACCACTCCTTCTTGGTGTTGCATTTTCAATGTCGAGCAGTGTATTATTTAATGCATGACAAAACTGATTAACGCACTGCTCTGCATTAGTGTTGAAATTTCTTTAAAGTCAGAAAATACACCGTATAATTGGCAAACAGTTAGAAATCAAGTTTCAAGTAAAGTGAATTATTTACTTTAAGCAGTTTTGCCATAATTTGGTCAATTTCCTGACTTTTTGGGAATTTTTATAAAACTGAAGGCTTTTACACTGGACTGAACTAGCAGGCTTACCATAAGCTGTTTTCAAGCATTGTATTTAGTAAATTGACAAAAAATGCTTTGTCAACTGCTCGTTTTATATTAGATATGTAACGGGTTAGTCATGGCTCAAAATACCCAATGTGGTGTGTGACCACTGCTTTATAAAATTACTTCACTTGTCTTTAAAATTGTTGATTTTGATTTTGAACAAAAAAAAAAATAGTAAAATAATTACAGTAGAAGGTACTGTCTGGTAAAATATAAAACGTGTACTGCTGGTACTACAGATGAAATACAAAATGTGATTAGTAACAAGGTTTTTAGACACTTTTTCGAAATTGGTAGAAATGCCTTCTCATACCATTGATATACACTGAAGTGACAAAAGTCATGGGATAGCAATATGCAAATTTTCAGATGGCAGTAGCATCGCAAAGAACAGGTATAAATGCGCAGTGCTTTTACAGAGCTTTCATTTCTGTTCAAGTTATTCATGTGAAGAGGTTTTAACGTGATGATGACCGCACGACGTGAATTAACAGACTTTGAACGCGGAATGTTAGTTGGAGCTAGACGCATGGGTCATGCCATTTCGGAAATCGTTAGAGAATTCAACATTCCCAGATCCACTGTGCCAAGAGTGTGCCGAGAGTATGAAATTTCAGGCATAACATCCCACCATGGACAGCGCAGTGGTCGACCGCCTGCACTTAAAGATCGAGACCGGCGACGTCTGCAAAGAGTCGTAAATTCTAACAGACAAGCAACACTGCGTCAAATCACCGTAGAAATCAATGTGGGACGTACAATGGACGTGTCTGCTAGAACTGTGCGGAGAAATTTGGATTTCTTGGGCTATTCCAGCAGAAGACCGACTCGAGTGCCTTTACTGACAGAACGACATCGCTTGCAGCGACTCTCGTGGGCACGTGAGCATATCGGTTGGTCCCTAGATGAATGGAAAACCGTGGCCTGGTCCGATGAGTCACGATTTCAGCTGGTAAGAGCCGATGGTAGGGTTCGAGTGTGGCGCAGACCCCACGAAGCCATGGACCCAAACTGTCAGCAAGGCACTGTTCAAGCTGGTGGTGGCTCCGTAATGGTGTGGGCTGTTTTTTCATGGCATGGACTTGGTCCTCTAGTGCGACTGGACCGAACATTGACTGGAAATGCTTATGTGCAGCTACTTGGAGATCACTTGCAGCCATTCATGGACTTCATGTACCCAAACAACGATGGGATTTTTATGGATGACAATGCGCCATGTCACCGGGCCACAACTGTTCGCAATTGGTTTGAAGAAAATTCTGGACAATTCCAACGAATGATTTGGCCACCTAGATCGCCCGACATGAATCCCATTGAGCATTTATGGGACACCATCGAGAGGTCTGTTCGTGCCCAAAATCCTGCCCCATCAACGCTTTCACAATTATGGACGTCTATCGAGACAGCATGGCTCAATATTCCTGCAGAAGACTTCCAACGACTTGTTGAGTCCATGCCACGTCGAGTTGTTGCACTTCGCCGGGCAAAAGGAGGGCCGACACGATATTAAGAGGTATCCCATGACTTTTGTCACTTCAGTGTACTAGTACGATAAGAATATAGATTCATGCTTATGTATAAATAGTGCTGTTTCGTTTTCAGGGTGGGATGAAAGCCGTCCTGTGGACTGACTTCTTTCAGTCCGTCCTGATGTGGTTCGCCCTTCTTTCTGTCATAATAAAGGGCTCAGCCGACTTAGGAGGCGTCCAAGAAGTTTTCAAGATAGCCGGAGAGGGTGGAAGGCTCAACTTTTTCAAGTAGGTGCAGTGAAGACTTGCAATTTAAAAACATCGTTTTTCTTTTTCATAATCACATGCTGATATTGTTCCTCTAATTTTAGTTAACTTCAAGCTGAATCTTTCTCAGATTGTTAAAACATTCTCTGAAATGAAAACATTTTAATGATTTAGATGTGTCACTGAATTTTCTTCTTGAAATGTGCATACGAAGTACTTTCAGTGTAAGTAAAAGCAGGAGAAAGAGAAAGCTTATGAAAGGCAGGATAAGCATTGCTATTTCTTTTATCATTATTTATTTATCTTCAAACAGGTATTGTAAGCGCCTTCTGTACAAAGAAATCAAAAGAACGCAAAGAGTACATTGGAAGCTTCGTATATAAGGTGCCATCTTTTTTCATAGTTTATGGAAGGATTGATTAAATTAAGTTATTAGAGAATCTATAGTATCCCTGAGTTGGTCTAATTATTGCTGCGTTGTTGGCAGAGTTCAAAATAACGATACAAAAATTAGGTGAAATTGGCACTAAGATTTTATCTTTAAAACTTACAAAGTGTTATAATTGGACTTAAGTTAAAAATAATTTAATTTTCATATACAGTTATCGTAGTGTTATTTCGCGACAATTCACTGACAAAGAGGTCTTTTCCAAGGCCGTACTCTACTGTTTCGCTTATGAGCAATTTGGGATTGCTTCCAGAAAAAAACCTTTTGTTAAAACTTGTCGTGTTTGGAAAAAAATCGCAAGTAATGAAATATAACCTAGGATAATTCCATGAATGGTTAAGGATTGACTTCATTGCTCGAAAATTGAAAAACTAAGAAGGGGAATTGATTTTAAAAAGCGAGTTTGAACCTCACCAACAAAACGATTTTCTGTATTGTACATAAAGTTAGTAAAACATAGTGACTAGACTTAAAATTACGATTGGCAAATTATCTTTTTCATAAAAAGTTAGGCTTCTCAAGAATTACAATTGAATGTGAAATCGTAGTCGTAGAAAAAATATTTTTAATTGCAAAATCAGTCTTGGAGTAAAGTTTGCATCCCTATACCCTCAGTGGGTACGAGACTACTGTTCGATAGAGTTAAAAATAGTCCAATTGTTTTCATTCTAGATTCTGTCTGCTGTTGACGGTGAATATTATTTTACATTGCATAAAAACATGTAACTTGAAGAGGTTTTTTCCCCATAAGAACTGAAGAATTTGATTTCACTTACTGAAGGGGAGAAGCTATTTATTTTGAAGCTTCAAAAGAAGGAAGAATGGATGAAATGGTTACTTCACGTGTTTATATATAACTAATCAGTTGATTAATTTCTTCCTCACAGTTTCAACTTTGACCCGACATTGAGGTTCACCGTGATGAGCACTTTCATTGGAGGATTCATGTACGGCATCACTACTTGTGGAGCTAACCAAACTCAAGTTCAGCGCCTCTTGACTGTCAGTACCCTCAAAAGGTCACAACTGTGAGTGTTAATTGATTCATTTGTTAATTTTTCAAAATGGATTTATTGTGATATCGTACAAAAAAAAAACGTTTTCTTCTTAAGACCGAAAACAACAATAATTCGTAGCGAAGGATGTGAGGACTACAACCAGGATTGCGAAGTTGGAGGAACTGACTCGACTCCATCTCCGACTCCGACTCCAGATCCCTGGTCATTGGTAACTAAAGTATACCACATGATAAAAGACGAGTAAAAAAAAAATCTTTCAAGCCTTTTGAGAAATATTTATGTTTCTATCAAAAAGGTAGGTCAGAGAGAAAAGTTGGTGAACCCTCTTGATAAAAGCATGCCATGAGTGAATAGCAAACAAAATTTCGTCCTCTTAGCTGACTTCCCACCATTGTGATGTAAAAGTTACAATACGATAACTTTAATATGATCGATATTATGTCAAATTTACTGAACTTCGAATGTTTAGGACTATTAAAGCTGATATATTGATTTGAAAAAAAATGCATTGATGAGCATTTCCCATTCCACAATTCTGTGCACCTCTATCAATGAGCAGGAGAGCGGAGTTGCTTGGCATGCATCAAGCCTCGCCCAAATGTCTGGGAATTCTGGAATGTATAATCTTCTCCTCTCCTTCTATGAGTTTTTGAGAAACGTTCTCTTTTTTTCTACCACAACTGCCAGCCACACCACCTAACCGTCCAAATTCTCTCTTCAGGGCCCTTCTCATCAGCATCCCAATGAACCTCCTCATGTACTACACCATCTACACATGCGGTCTCGTCATCTACGCCAACTTCGCCGGATGCGATCCTCTACTGTCACCACAAACGACGGGAATCTCCTCGGGAGACCAGGTGAGTTTTTCACAATCGCGAAACATTTGCTTCTATTCTCATTCAACAGAAGGTATTCCATTGACTGAGAAGGTAACCCAAAGAAGGTAACTCCCCTTCTAATTATAGTAAAATAATAATTAAAAAACATTATAAGACGCCAAAAACAAGAAGTTCTGTCAAGAACTAAACAAGCCTACTTTCCCGTACATCGACATCGGCATTGATTATCTGAAACTGAAAATTATGTCAAAAATACCTTTTTAGCACATAGAGCTGATTTCGAAAAGCAAAATATACCCCTCTTATCAGATGAAATAGACACGTAAAAAGTAATTAACGAATAAATAAAGCTTTGTTGCACCTTTTAAAGAGTGCAACTGTTACAGTTCCTCCGTAGAAAAAATCCTCCATTGTTTTCAAAATAATAATAATAATAATAATAATAATAATAAAATAAATAAATAAAAGTACGAAGAGCATCAAAACGTATTTTATCAAAGAAAGAAAAAAAAAAAAAAGAAAAAAAAACTCGTCCGTTAATAAAATGTCTCGAATTTCACTTTTAATCGGTTGCCAGTTGTTAAATATAAATAAAGAATAAAATGTTCTCGTGAATGCAAAATTTTTGTTACAAAAAAAATCGTCTGCCAAAAAAAAAAAAAAATAATAATAAATAAAATAAAACAAATGAATAAATAAACAAAAAATCGTCTGCACAGTCAGTCATTTTTTTTTTCTGAGCCTGCATTACCGCCACGTTTGCGGAGTCGGAGTCGGAATCAAAGTCCTCACAGAAGATTACTCAGAAAAGCACTTTACAAACACTATTTATCAAAACCATTTTCTTACAAAGTTAGTTTGAAGGAAATCCGACTTTAAGTTCAGAATCAACATTCAACTTAAATTCCCCGTAGACGCTAATGTTAATTTTTTTTCTGAACGGTTCAATATTGAACGAAAAATGGTTCAAATCAAAAAGCGAAATATGGAAATGTATGGGAAAGCCTCTCCGAGATCTTTCAAACAAAAAAAAGTTTATTCCATTCAGACGGTTCACTCAAAAGTTGTTAGGTGGGGAAAGGTTGCTTGCTCAATGTTGAACGAAAAAATGCTCAAATGGAAAATTTAAATAGGGTAATGAAGTATCCTTGCTGAGATCATTCGAACAAAAAAAAGTTTGTTGAAATCGGATTGTTCACTCAAAAGTTATTAGGTGGTGAAAGGTTACTTGAATGGTTCGATGTTGAACCAAAAATGTTCAAATTGAAAATTTAAATACGGTAATAAAGTATCCTTCCCGAGATGCTTCGAACAAAAAAAATTTGTTTAAATCGGACTGTTCATTCAAAAGTTATTAGGTGGGGAAAGGTTGCTTGAACGGTTCAATGTTGAACGAAAAAATGCTCAAATGGAAAATTTAAATAGGGTAATGAAGTATCCTTGCTGAGATCTTTCGAACAAAAAACGTTTGTTCAAATCGGACTGTTCACTCAAAAGTTAGCATCGCGGGACCGTTTGTTTGAACGGTTCAAAGTTGAACCAAAAACTGTTCAAATCAAAAATGTAGAATCAAATATGGGAATGAGCTGTACTCGCCGAGATCTTTCGAACAAAAAAAAGTTTATTCCATTCGGACTGTTCACTCAAAAGTTATTAGGTGGGGAAAGGTTACTTGAATGGTTCAATGTTGAACCAAAAATGTTCAAATTGAAAATTTAAATACGGTAATAAAGTATCCTTCCCGAGATGCTTCGAACAAAAAAAAATTGTTTAAATCGGACTGTTCACTCGAAAGTTATTAGGTGGGGAAAGGTTGCTTGAACGGTTCAATGTTGAACGAAAAAATGTTCAAATTGAAAATTTTAATACGGTAATGAAGTATCCTTGCCGATATCTTTCGAACAAAAAAAAGTTTGTTTAAATCGGACTGTTCACTCAAAAGTTATTAGGGGTGAGAGCTTGTTTGAACGGTTCAATGTTGAACGAAAAATTGTTCAAATCAAAAATGTAGATACGGGAATGAAGTATCCTTGAAAAGATCTTTCGAACAAAAAAAAGTTTGTTCAAATCGGACTGTTCATTCAAAAGTTAGTATCGCGGGACCGGTTATTTGAACGGCTCAAAGTTGAACCAAAAATTGTTCAAATCAAAAAATCAAATATGGGAATGAGCTGTACTCGCCGAGATCTTTCCAACAAAAAAAAGTTTGTCGAAATCGGAATGTTCATTCAAAAGTTATTAGGGGGGGGGGACAGACAGACAGACCGACCGACCGACCGACCGACCGACACACAAATTCCCCATCTCAATACCCTACTTTCAAATTTTTAATTTTTCGATATTCAATTTACCTTTTTATTTTTTTAACTTGGCGATATTTTTTGGACTTGGCGATATTTTTTAGATGCATTAAGCTACTTTTAATACTTTTTTCGTCTTTCTTTTGTTTTTAACGGGAAAGTAGGCTAAAAAAAAGAGCTTTCCAGTGATATATTACGTAACTTTCTTACGACAGATTTAAGCTTCTAATTGCTCTAAAATGGATTAAAGTTTGCTTTTTTTCCCAGTAAAAATGTGATGCGCAATCAAAAAAAAAAAAAAAAACACACACACAACCTTTAGGGCCCTGCTCCACATCAGCAGAAAACGTGACCGAAACCGAAGGCAGGAACCGAAAATCGGAGTACTTTCCATAGGAACACCATTTAATTCGTTTTACGTTTCTGCTTTATTTTTCTTCTTTACGTTAATGTGGAACAGGGCCCTTACTGTCAGCCAGACAGCCCGCACGCTATTTGAAAGAGCCATGGGAAAGATATATTAAAGAACCATACGTCTTAAAATTCTTGCTCGAAAACGTTGCTAGCTCTTAGGGCCGGGCTCCACATCAGCAGAAAACCGACCAAAACCGAAGGCAGAAACCGAAAATCCGGGTACTTTCCATAGGAACAACCATTTAATCTGTTTTACGTTTCTGCTTTACGTTAATGTGGAGCAGGGCCCTTACTGTCAGTCAGACAGCCAGCACGCTGTTTGAAAGAGCCATGGGAAAGATATATTAAAGAACCATACGTCTTAAAATTCTTGCTCGAAAACGTTGCTAACTCTTAGGGCCGGGCTCCACATCAGCAGAAAACCGACCGAAACCGAAAATCCGGGTACTTTCCATAGAAACAACCATTTAATCCGTTTTACTTTTCTGCTTTATTTTTCTGCTTTACGTCAATGTGGAGCAGGGCCCTTACTGTCAGCCAGACAGCTCGCACGCTGTTTGAAACAGCCATGGGAAAGATATATTAAAGAACCATACGTCTTAAAATTCTTGCTCGAAAACGTTGCTAACTCTTAGGGCAGGGCTCCACATCAGCAAAAAACCGACCGAAACCGAAGGCAAAAACCGAAAATCCGGGTACTTTCCATAGGAACAACCATTTAATCCGTTTTACGTTTATGCTTTATTTTTCTGCTTTACGTCAATGTGGAGCAGGGCCCTTAGGGCCCTGCTCCACATCGACGTAAAGCAGAAAAATAGGCAGAAGCGTAAAATGGATTCAATGGTGTTCAATGGAAAGTACCCGGATTTTCGGTTTCTGCCTTAAGTTTCGGTCGCGTTTTACGCTGATGTGGAGCATGGCCCTTACTGTCAGCCAGACAGCCCGCAAGCTGTTTGAAAGAGCCATGGGAAAGATATATTAAAGAACAATACGTCTTAAAATTCTTGCTCGAAAACGTTGCTAACTCTTAGGGCCGGGCTCCACATCAGCAGAAAACGGAAAATCCGGGTACGTTCCATAGGAACAACCATTTAATCCGTTTTACGTTTCTGCTTTATTTTTCTGCTTTACGTCAATGTGGAGCAAGGCCCTTACTGTCAGCCGGACAGCCCGCACGCTGTTTGACAGAGCCATAGAAGATATATTAGAGAACCAAACGTCTTAAAATTCTTGCTCGAGAACGTTGCTAGCTCTTAGGGCCGGGCTGCACATCAGCAGAAAACCGACCGAAACCGAAAATCCGGGTACTTTCCATAGGAAAACTATTTAATCCATTTTATGTTTCTGCTTTATTTTTCTGCTTTACATCAAAGTGGAGTTTGGCCCTTAGACTATTTATACCTTTAAAGCAGTGAGTTCCCGCCCCTAAGCAAAGGCTGAGGGAGGAACAGGCAATACATCGCCAACTCGGCTATTTCAATCCATGGACTGCAGTTTCGTGCTTATTATGCACTCCGGTCGCTCGCTGGTATTCTAATTTAACATTAGCTACCAGTTTTTTTGGCTCTCTTTGCTCCATAAGAGGATTTTTGCCTCCAACTCTGCTACTTTCGTATTCCATGCTGATGAGTGCATAATAAGCACGGAACTACAGTCCATGGATCGATACAACCGAGTTGGCGGTGTATTGCATATTTATACCTTTCTTCCATTCCAGCTAATCCCCTACTACATGATCCGCTCCTTCAGCGCCTATCCCGGGATGGCCGGATTCTGCGTTTCGGGCGTCTTCTGCGCCGCCCTCACCTCCATCTCCTCCGCCGTCAACTCGCTCGCCGCCGTCACAACGGAAGACTTCGTCAAGCCCATTTTCTTGCACCGCGGACATTTCTCCGAAAAAGCTTCCACCAGAGCATCCAAGTTCTTTGGTAAGACCACTTTCCCATACTTATAATTCCATTCCAGAAACTATTTTGGTTACAGTTTCAATAGTTCAATTATGCGTCCATCTATAGGGTGTTTTATATTGAATGGGACAAAAGAGAGAGAATAGCGCAGTGTGACTGCCGTAATGGATTTATTCAGCCAAAACAAATTTATTCTTCAACTAAAATTATACAAGTTTCATTTTGCAGAAAGATTGGAACTACACCACATTGGAATAAAAACTTGCGTGAATCCCTGAATGAACGTCTCCCTCATCGCTGTATTCGCCGTTCTGAGATAAATGATTTAATATTGCTTCATTGGCAGGCGATATCCCCAGATATAACGCCCTGTGATTTTTTCCTGTGGGGTTTAGTTAAAGACAAGGTATTTGTGCCTCCACTTCTTCAGGGCTTAGAGCAGGGGTTTTCAACCTTTTTTGGCCCATCGCCCCTTTTGGAGGTTGAGTTACACCCATCGCCCCCACCTTCTTCCCTTAAAAACGCAAATTAAATGGCATTGCCCCTGGTGAACATTAATATTTCTAAACGCCAAACTTTAATTTGAAGCTTTAAAAAGTGAATAATAAAGCACTATAGTTAGCTTTGAAACTGAAAATATTTTTTTTTCTTCACTCCTTCTCTGTCAAAAATAAGAAAGAAAAACCGCTATTTAAAGCGCTTCAATTAAACAAGATCATTTACATACCTTGCAAAATCAAGAACACTATATTTCTCAGTAATCTGCTTTTTTTTAAATTGCAATCCAGAAAAAATTGAACATATTAACTATCAAGATTTGTTCATTTTTGCCTTTTTAATGGCTGCCTAATGCTTGAGGTTGATGGAATGCAGTAAAGCTTTGATGCCAGGCTTTATACACTGCTCGACATTGAAAATGCAACACCAAGAAGGAGTGGTCAGAAATTGATGAAATTTGGTAAGAAGACAGAGACAGCATGGAACAATAAGTGATATTCATTTCAAAATAAATAAGCAAAATTTAGAGTGAGAACGGCGTCGGCTCAGTAAGAAGTAGGACCACCGCGGACAGCGATGCACGAAGAAACACGTCTAGGCATGGAGTCAATAAGCCTGCAGATGGTGTCCTGAGGGATGGCACTCCATTCATTTTCAACCATTTGCCACAGTTCGTCCTCTGAATTAGGCAGTGACAGGTTCTGCAAACGGCGTCCAATCACGTCCCACACATGTTCGATTGATGACAAGTCAGGAGAGTATGGTGGCCAGGAAAGCATCTGTACACCTCGTAGAGCATGTTGGCTGATTCGAGCACTGTGAGGCCGGGCGTTATCCTGTTGAAAAATTGCATTTGGCAGACCCTGAAGGTAGGGGATTGCCACCGGCCGCAGTACATTATCTACATATCGTTGGGCCGTCATAGTGGCCCCGAATACGAACTAGAGGTGATACGGAATTGTATGCAATAGCGCCCCAAACCATTATGCCACGTTGTCGCGATGTGGGGCGTTCCACAGTTACTGCCGGATTCGATCTTTCTCCACGTTGACGCCACACACGTATGCGATGATTATCGCTGGACAAACAGAAGCGGGATTCATCTGAGAACACTACGGTTTGCCATTCTGCCATCCACGTCGCTCAGGTCCGGCACCATTCCAAACGTTGGAGACTGTGCTGTGAGGTCAATGGCAGTCTTCTTAGCGGGCGCCGTGATTGTAGGCCACGTGCAACCAGTCGACGGGAAATGGTTCAGGTCGACACAGGAACATCCAGGGTACCTTGCACGTGCTGCAGAATCGACGTACAAGTGACTTGCGGGTCCGCCACAGCTTGTCGGTGAATCCGTCGATCCAAGCGGTCTGACGTCACTCTGGCTGCACCCGCACCTCTCAATGTGGCTATATTTCCTCTTTCCAACCATCTCCGACACAGCCGATGCACAGTGCTTGCATCCATGTGGGTATCAGCTGCAATTTGACGTATGGACCAAGTTCCCCTTCTCAGTCCGATCACCATACCCCTTGTAAAGTCGTCTATATGCTGGAAGTGTCTTCGTTGAGGACGGCGTGGCATTTCCTCCTATCACACGTATCCTTCGAGACAAAAACCAAATTTCTCCGATAATTAGTCTGGCAGAAAAACCAACATGAACATAGCCCACTTTTCAACTTCATTCTCTTATATCTTACTTCACGTGCGTCGGAGAGCTGCGCATTTCATATCATTTGCATAACTCAGTGACGTGCGTCTACGGTAAAATTTGCATGAACTTCTGACCACTCCTTCTTGGTGTTGCATTTTCAATGTCGAGCAGGGTATTTGTGAGATTTAATCGAAGGTCTCTGAAAATCAAATGTCCAATTTATTTCTCTGCTTCGTCAGAAGCTGCACTACAGAGCTAAATCTTCTTTGAATTAAATATGTTGAGGGGAATGAGATGAAAAGCTGTTCAACTGTTTCCCAAAGTTGCGGGTAAGAGCCCTTAAACTTCACCCAGTCCAATTCGCCCAATTCGCAACCGCATTGTTTGAAAATAATTTTTGATTCTCAATCGAATTTCAAATCGATAAACTTTATCTGCAAAGAGTTGTCCAATTCATCCACAGCTTCAAAACCAAAATGGTTCTAAAATCCAGTTGATCATCCACGATTAAACACTTCTTTAGGGTTGGAAATTGAATCAATTCCTTACGATTGATATTTGTCTTGTGGAATTCGAATTTGGCAATAAATGCTGAAATTATGCTTTTTGACATTATGAGAGTCATAGTTGTTTTGAGAGTTTTGTTTCCTTTCAGCTTAAGAGCAAGAATCTGAGAAACTGTCACGCCTAGCATTATGAGGTGATTCATGACCTCTCAGATTTTCTCCCAAAAATTACCAAATGTTTATTATCTTATTGAAAGACCAAATCCAGAATGTTTTGCTCTAAAGTTGAGTTGTTTAGTTTTTATGGACCCCTAAAGTTGAAGGTGCGGCATCAAAAATTAAGCGGATTTTCAAGACATGGAAATTGCTGTGAGCCAAAACTCTTACCAGGAACTGTTAAACTGCAATTTTCTTTTTGTATATGGAATATAGAAGGTAGAAACTTTACAAAATGAATGTTAAATTTGTGGTAAGTTGTTGCCGTAAGGTCAGTAAAGGCCCTCAAAACAGGGCATTTTTGACGTTTTTTAGCGTTTTTGAGGTCCAAAAACAGCTTGTACATTTCAGTTGGCACGGCAAAAATAGTGTCGTTTGAAAGACCAGTGTAAGCACTTTAAAATAATGTATAAATAACCGAGGAAAGTTCAACGTGCTTTTAGTTGCGTAAGGCCGAAATATGAAAAATGTCATATTTTACCGATATTCAAACGGTCATAACTTCCTCTGCCAACAACATATTGAAATATTTTTTTCGCCAATGTCAGACTCTATTCTTTGTCTTAACAGAACAGTTGAGTCCTTTGAGGCGAAATGGGAAAAAAATTAAAAAAAAAAAAAAAATGCATAGAAAAAGATAAATTTTTTGTAAAAAATTGTTTCTCATTTCGCCTCAAAGGACTCAACTGTTCTGTTAAGACAAAGAATAGAGTATGACATTGGTGAAAAAAATATTTCAATATGTTGTTGGCAGAGGAAGTTATGACCGTTTGAATATCGGTAAAATATGACATTTTTCATATTTCGGCCTTACGCAACTAAAAACACGTTGAACTTTCCTCGGTTATTTATACATTATTTTAAAGTGCTTACACTGGTCTTTCAAACGACACGACACTACTTTTGCCGTGCCAACTGAAATGTACAAGCTGTTTTTGGACCTCAAAAACGCTAAAAAACGTCAAAAATGCCTTGTTTTGAGGGCCTTCATTGACCTTACGGCAACAACTTAGCACAAATTTAACATTCATTTTGTAAAGTTTCAACCTTCTATATTCCATATACAAAAAGAAAATTGGAGTTAAACAGTTCCTGGTAAGAGTTTTGGCTCACAGCAATTTCCATGTCTTGAAAATTCGCTTAATTTTTGATGCCGCACCTTCAACTTTAGAGGTCCATAAAAACTAAACAACTCAACTTTAGAGCAAAACATTCTGGATTTGGTCTTTCAATAAGATAATAAACATTTAGTAATTTTTTGGAAAAAATCTGAGAGGTCATGAATTACAGGCGTGACACTCTCTCAGATTCTTGCTCTTAATGCTAACTTCGTTCATTTTTTCAAAAATATCTGAGATATACTCAAGTTCCAATTTGTGCTGTTTCAAATTATCACTTAAAGCAGGATCATGCAAGTCGTGAAATTCAGTAACATAATTGTGTGTGTGCGTGTGTGTGAATAACTCAAAGAAAACGGCGCAAACAGTTTCCTTTGGAAAGTCATCTCACCAGGAGCGCCCCGAAGAGAGGTCATGGGAGGTCACCCGGACCTCCCAAAAATTTCCTCATTCGGCACATTTGGACTGACGATTCAGCAAATGCAGGGATGGAATTTTTTTTAATGATGTCGTGCAAGGATTCCTCCTAACAATTTTCGAAATAAAAGTTGCAAAAATTCAATTTCGAACGATCTTAGTAGATGTTATGGGGGAGATGTGAAGGGGTTGTCATCTGGAAATGTTCAAAATTTTTCATCTCATGTGTAGACACGATTGAAAATGCTCGTTTTTCAGTTTTTTATTAATGCCTATTGCCTTTGCTCATAAAGTAACGATATAAGGAATGCGTATATGCTCTTATTTAATCATTCGGCACATTTCGAAATTTCAATTGAGAATTTTCCCCCTCCCAAAAATTTAAGTTCGGGGCACCCCTGCATCTCACTGCCAAATTTAAAAGCAAGCGTTCGAATTCTTCATCATTTTCTTGGCTAAGTTCTCGAAACAGGTGATCATTGAGAGAATTAGCTTTGATCTTGTAAATAGCATTAATAATTGTAAGGTCTCTTGTAAAATACCATTCAAGTTTTTAGCAGTCAAGTGTTGACGATGAATGGCGCGATGAATGGTTATCACTTCTGTTACTGTTTTTAAATCTGCTGTGCAAGAAATCCAATAAGACGATCCGACATTGCAGTGGCACCATCTGTTGCGCAAGCGCTCACATTTGACAGTGGAATTCTTTTTCCTCAAAATTATCCCTCACCACTTTAAAAATTGATGATCCCTTCGTA
The DNA here is from genome assembly GCA_038373865.1 of Uloborus plumipes. NCBI lineage: Eukaryota > Metazoa > Arthropoda > Arachnida > Araneae > Uloboridae > Uloborus > Uloborus plumipes. Next base: position 15,327 of record JAXGGA010011877.1, on the reverse strand, counting down.
TTAGTAATCAAAGTTCTGGCGAACAACATTTCCTCTGTGATCGCCTCTCAGCTCATTAATAAACCTCACGTAAGCTGATAAAATGTGAGCTACAAATTACTACTATTAAAATCTGTCCGCGTCTGTCTGTCTGTCTGTCTGTCTGTCCGTCTGAAGCTTGAACTCCTCAAAAACCGCTGAGCGTAGAGAATCAAACATAATACCATTCGATTCGAAATTTTCTAAGGAAGACAATAAGACCAACCGCGTAATTGTACGACGTTAAATAGCTGAGATATTAATTAAAACGTTAATTAAATTCTTTGCACTTTTAAAATTCCAAGACATTTATTTCTTTCCGTTGCCATTTTAAATTAAAGCGTTAATTAAATTATTGAACTATTTAAAATTCCGTCTGAAGCTTGAACTCCTCAAAAACCGCTGAGCGTAAAGAATCAATCATAATACCATTCGATTCGAAATTTTCTAAGGAAGACAATAAGACCAACCGCGTAATTGTTCGACGTTAAATAGCTGAGATATTAATTAAAACGTTAATTAAATTCTTTGCACTTTTAAAATTCCAAGACATTTATTTCTTTCAGTTGCCATTTTAAATTAAAGCGTTAATTAAATTATTGCACTATTTTAACCCATTAATGCCTGACATTTTTTTTTTCAACGATACTTTGTATACTGGTTACAAATAGTGTATAATGGACAGGAAAAATAGTTAAAAAATTATCGTGTAAAAATTAAATTTTTTAATTAAGAAAGAAAAATCGTCCCTAAAAAGGGACGCTAGGCACCAGAGGGTACATACTTTTTTACCAAAATTTTTTTTTCTGCCTACGGTGTAATATTGAAAATGACAATTTATAAGAAGAAATAAAAGCAGCAATTAACATAAACTGGGAAGTAGATTCAGAGAACAAGGAAATATTGGTGTTGTTGAGTATGAAAGTCAGCAAAGCATTTGTTCTGCAAACCTACGTATTGCATTTTGCTGCATTCCGATAAGCTCTTTTATTTCAATGGGCACATCTTACCTGAGTCTTATTTAAAGCAATATAACAACTAGCCCCAATATACCTAACTCAATCCGGTACTCTTGAGCTCAACGCATTTTGTACAGCAGCTTCTAAAATAAAAATGAAGAGCGGTTACCACCATTTTTTAGAGTGAATCAAAAACCGGTAGTTCCCGATATTTGATACATGGTATCTTTTTCCCTATGCAACGATTGTACTGAGCAACCATATATATTTGGTTCATCAATTTCAATTACTTTCTTTTTGCTGTTGGACAATCGCTTAGCCTTTACAATAGGATGAACTCCATGAAGATTTAATGCAATAGTTATGACATTGCTATTATTCCACCGAACCAACGTAATATTATTTTACCTGTCATCGACAGTTATTCAAAACTTCCTCTCTTTTCTTTTTTGAACAACGTATGAGCATTTCACGTCATGAGCATTTTTTAATCCGATTCTTGCACAAAACCTTTCTGCGACAAATAATCACGTAGGAACGTAAGAGAAGTAAATAAATTGTCACAGTAGAGATCAAAATTGGCATTCTCAGGGAATTCTGAAATTAAATCTGCAAACCCCCCCCCCCACACCCTTTTCCAAACAACAGACACATATGCAATCCTTGAATTCTTCATCAAGGTGAAATGCTAAGCTTTTGAAACAGCTTAGGGCTTCTTCCCCCAACAGTCAGACTAAACAATAATAGACACCTAAATACATAATGGAAAAGTAATTAAATACGACGAATAATCATTGTTTTTAAGAACTACATTTTTGAAATAGCTTTCTTTCAAAATTTACCTAGAGTATTTTTTGTAATTAAAAGAAAAAGAGAGAAAATATTTAAGAACGTTGTATAATTAAGTTTATAGATTGATTAATTTAATTTAATTATATTTTTAAAATAAAATAAGTTTTAAAAATGACAATTATTATCTGTTTTTCATTAAACAGACTAAAACATTTACTAACTAAAAAACATTTCCTAACTTCTTTTGATATAAATTATAGATTCTAAGCAAGAAACCAGCAACGGTTAAACAATGCAGCCATTGGTGCCTAGCGTCCCTTTTTAGGGACGTTCTTAAATTGCTATAAAATCCTAAAAAAATTTAAAATTTACAAAATTGCAAAAAAAGGTAAACTAAAACATCGATCAAAGTAGCACATATATCAAACACAGATAGATTTACTTGTTAATAACTTTAAAAACTTAGCTTTTTGTTCTTGAGATTGTGAACGATGTAATTTTTGATAAAGATCATAATCAAATGGCTACAGATCACACTTTACAGCGGTTATGTGCTGAAATCTGTTAATACAGAATTGAAGCAATACCAAAGCAATAATTGAACACTATTATTTGGTTGAAATGTTCATTTTTGGAAAATTCAGACTCACTCTTTGGACCGTCCCTAAAAAGGGACGCTAGGCATTAATGGGTTAAATTCCAAAATTTTATTTCTTACCGTTGCCATTTTAAATTAAAGCGTTAATTAAATTATTGAACTATTTAAAATTCCAGGACATTTATTTCTTACCGTTGCCATTTTGAATTAAAACGTTAATTAATTGTTGAACTATTTAAAATTCCAAGACTTTTATTTCTTACCGTTGCCATTTTGAATTAAAACGTTAACTAAATTATTGAACTATTTAAAATTACAAGAGATTTATTTCTTTCAGTCGCCGTTTTAAATTAAAGCGTTAATTAAATTATTACACTATTTTAAATTCCAAGACTTTTATTTCTTACCGTTGCCATTTTGAATTAAAACGTTAATTAAATTATTGAACTATTTGAAATTCCAAGACTTTTATTTCTTTCCGTAGCCATTTTAAATTAAAGCGTTAATTAAATAGTTGAACTATTTAAAATTCCAAGACTTTTATTTCTTACCGTTGCCATTTTGAATCAAAACGTTAATTAAATTTTTGAACTATTTAAAATTCCAAGATATTTATTTCTTTCCGTTGCGATTTTAAATTAAAAGGTCAACTAAATTATTGAACTATTTAAAATTCCAAGATATTTATTTCTTTCCGTTGCGATTTTAAATTAAAACGTTAACTAAATTGAACTTTTTAAAATGAACGAGTGTTATTTTTTTCCATTGTCATTTTGAATACGTGTTATAACAAAGTTCTAACAATTGTTTTTATTCTAATTATTAATGACATATTTTTTCTCTGGTACTATTTTGAAAATGTGTTTTTAAATAAAATTGCAATTGCTGTTTTTATAAGGAACTTTTTTGGCTGCGATCCAAATATTAAAAGAACTTTTTCGTTTAGAATTTTGCAATTAATTTTACATTAAGAAAGCGGTTTGGAAATAATTGTTTTTGATAAGGAATCTTATTTGTTATTTAGGGAGAGAGCTAAGTATGCACTACTTGACATCGTCTTTATTTTTGAGGAAGCATGTGTAAATAATTTGATTGATTCTTTGATGCAGGAAAGGTTTTTAGCGAGCTGCTTAAACGGGGAGTAGTTTGTTAAACTTTTCCTTGGTACTTTAAAGGCGAGCCGCCTTGGCGGCGAGTAGTTTATTGAAATTTTCCTCGCTACTGTAAAGGCCAGACGCCTTGGTGGCGAGTAGTTTGTTGAAACTTTCCTCGCTACTTTAAAGGCGAGCCGCCTTGATGGCGAGTAGTTTTCTCAAACTGCCTTCACTACATTAAAGCCCGTGCAACGCCGGGCCACGCAGCTAGTATATATATATTTTTTGAAAGGTCAAGACTTTCCTTGCCAGACATCCCAATACCCGTCGCCCCCTATCGCCCCCCTGAAGAGTTCGATCGCCCCCAGGTTGGGAATCACTGGCTAAGAGGACCTGAAGCAGCGGATAACTGCATCACAGGGAGTTATCAATATGCTATCATGAGTGTGGCACGAACTTGATTACCGCGTAGACATTTGTCGCGTCGTCGGACGGGCACATATTGAACACCTGTAGAAAATTGGATAAATGTAGCTTTGAGGTATAGTTGAATTGTTTAAATATATTATTTACAACGCTCACAATCAAGTTTTCTTTTCCATTCAATATGAAACACCCTGTATTTATTATGCATGTATGTATGTCTATCTAAATTCCTTTCCCAGTCTGTTTATTTAATGTTGTTAGTTTGTCTGTTTATTTCAAACGTGGCTGCGTATTGGCTACTAATTATTTGCAGACTTTGTGCATTCCACGAGACTGGCAATCATTCTTTCATGGGGTGAATCCTAGTCCCACGAGAATTTTCCGCCCGATTTCCCACAAGATGGAGACACCTGGGCTTTATTCGATGTAAAACTGCACTAGAATTTAATTTTGCCAAGAGATACTGCTTGCCAAACGAGTAACCGAGAGATCTTTTACATGCCGCATAATGACACGACATGGACAGTGTCAATTTTCTGCATCTTGAAAATCCTCCAACTGGGGCGGGGCCTGATTTGATTCTGCGCCTTTGGGCGGGAGAGACCCACTTCTTAACCACTATGCCACTCTGTTGGCAGTTTATTTAATGTTTTTCTTCTTCCACCTGCATTTAATAAATGTGGGGAATTACCTATTTGATTTACCTGACTTTGATGTTATCCATCTATATTTTTAGAGAGGCAAATTTTCCAGCATGGTCGTTAAAAGCTGGGAACGCCTGTACCAGTCTGAATAGACCCTTTCTCGAACTGTTTCTCATTTTTATAATTTTTTTTTTGTTCATTTGATTCCTCCAAACATCAATTGCAAAAATTGTTGCGCCCATTAGAAATCTTTGCAATAAAGCTGTTCCTATTACTGCTCCCCCTTATTTCTTGGCATCGGGGACATGACTATTTGCTCGCATCCTATACCCTGCATGGGTTATAAATGGTTCTGCTTTTAAATTAACTTTTTCCCGTACAATAGAGGAACGGCACCAAAACTGACATAGCTATTGTAAACCGACATACCAGTGTTTTTCAGCTATAAGTGACTCCACTAGTCTGTGACCACTAGTCACTTAGTCTTTGAAGGGATACTAATACTATGCTATTAGGATTAATTGCGACAAAGCTATTTTTTAGCGATCTTTGAAGTTCATTGCCAGCTAATTCCAGCAGGTGGAACAAGCAGCTCTATTAGTCTTAGAGTTGTATGGATATCGGTTTCAATTGCTTAAAATTCTAAATATTGGGCAGTTATTCAGCTGCTTTTTGTGAGAGAAGTAAATAGCATTTTGCATTCGTGAATTTAAGTGCACCAAAAGGGAATACAACGCCTAGAAAGTTAGCTAAGATCATTGAACTTAACTCGCACATAAACATGTCAATAACAAAAATACATTCCTGTGGTTTACATTGGAAAATCAAACTTTTCTCGATTATTCCATTTTTATCACGCTAAAATGAACGAATGCAAAATGTTACCTACTCTACTCCTGTCATAAAAACAAGCTGAAGAATTGTTTAATATTCCTAATTTCTCATCTAAACCAGAACTAAGCAGTCAAAACTGGTATCCAGACGACATTGGGGCTAATAGAACTGCTCAGAGGGACCCGCTGGAGCTATCTGGTAGTGTGGTAGTCAACAAAAAGTCTGCAAAAAGTTGCCTTGTCCCAATTAATACTAACAGTATAGTATGTGTTGAAATTATTGCCTATCAGTATAAGCATGGAGTGCGCCTAAGCAACGTGTATTTCCGCCTGCAAACTCGTCGCAGGTGACAAACCGGGGTTGGCGAGTGAAGTGAGCAGGGAGCGGAACCCCCTAGTTATTATTATACAGGGTGTCCACTCCTATCGTGGCCCAATAGCTAATTTCTAAACCGTTAAAGATAAGCATATAGTTTATTTAGGAAAAAATCTCTAAATTACGTAAGGAATTTGGGTTACGAAATGTTTTTCAAAAAAAATCAAATTTTGAAAGAGTTACGAAATTTAAATTTTTGTACAGCCCCCCAGTCCCATCAATCATATTTAGTAAAACATTCTTGACACTGTAACGTTTAAAACTAAAAAAAAAAAATCACTGTTCTACGACAAAAATTGACCGAGTTATGACGTTTTGAAAAATCAAGATTTTGAAGGATTTCGCATACGGTCCCTTAAGCTATCTCTCGATGACGTCATGAAATAATGCAAAATCTTGATTTTTCATAACGTCATAACTCGGTCAATTTTTGTCGTAGAACAGTGATTTTTTTTAAGTTTTAAACGTTACAGGGTCAAGAATGTTTTCTAAATATGATTGATAGGATTGGGGGGCTGTATAAAAATTAAAATTTCGTAACTCTTTCAAAATTTGATTTTTTTGAAAAACATTTCGTAGCCCAAATTCCTTTCGTAATTTAGAGATTTTTTCCTAAATAAACTATATGCTTATCTCTAACGATTTAGAAATTAGCTATTGGGCCACGATAGGAGAGGACACCCTGTATGCTATCATGCATACGCAGAATATTATTATCGTATGTAATTGTTTCTTTTTTGGTATGTTGCAGCGCTCTTTTACAGTGCGTTATGCATAGCGATGACATATATAGTCGGAAATATCAAAGCTATCATCCCAGCAGCCTTCGTGGTCTTCACAGCCATTGGGGGTCCCACATTATCCATCATTACCTTGGGGATGCTGACCACCACATCCAATCAGAAGGTATAATTTGCTCATATCTTTTATCTTCTTCTTCTTCTTACTATTAAAATCTGTGATGTCTGTCTGAAGCTTGAATTCCTCAAAAACCGCTGGGAGTACAGATTAGTTTGTTGAAACTTTTCGCACTACTTTAGAGGCACGCAACGCCGGGCCAGACAGCTAGTATTTTCACTATCTGTCTACTTCAGTTGTCTTTAAACTGTGTCACATGGAGTCCCGTGGCTCAGCGATAAGTCTCTAGACTGAAACTATTCTGCAACGTCTACATAACCAATTTCTCATACGCTTGGTAATTAAGTGATCATCTTTATAGATTTTCACATTCTCAAGGTGAACTCATACCACCGGATAAGAGAAACGGTTTTATATCGTTGTATTAAATCATAAAGATGCTAAACCTCATCGGAATACGGCACATGTAAAACGACTGCAGTTGTTTCTAAAATTATTTCTCTCTTGCCTAGGGCATAATCATAGGGCTCCTGAGCGGCATAGCTCTGAATGCCTGGATCGGTACAGGAGCAATCATATCGGATTTCCCCCAAGTTAGACTCCCGCAGAGCAACGAATCCTGCCCAGTGACGAATCCTCCGTACAACCTGACGTCGTCTACGCTGTCCGAAATGAATCTGACGATGTCGCTCACGACAGATGCTGCGTCTTTTCCCGAGGACGATATATCTTTGATGCAGAAGTATGGACTTTTTTTTTTTTGTAACTCTTTGGGCCATGCTCCACATCGACGTAAAGCAGAAAAATTAGGCAGAAGCGTAAAATGGATTCAATGGTGTTCCTATGGAAAGTACCCGGATTTTCGGTTTCTGCCTTCAGTTTCGGTCGCGTTTTACGCTGATGTGGAGCATGGCCCTTTCTCTGAATCTGTACTACACAATCAAACAAATAGTTCACGTTCCAGACATAGCTCATAGAGGGTTAGAGCGTTACCATCGAAGTTTCGATGGTAACGGTTACAGACGTAGGTTAGAGATATTACTAATTACTTGATTACCCAAAAAGGCTCTGAAAGCTTGAGCTTGCCCTCAAAATCTTCGGAGGAAAGAGGAGGGATGTCTGAAAAACAGCTTAAAAATTCATTTTTTGCTTTTAAATGGATTTTTGAAGAGATTGCAAATATTAGAACTGGACTGAACTTGGATTCGACACAACTTTAGGACATGGTGTGGGATTTGGTCCTACCAGTTAATTTTGTCAAGTGATAGAACTGATTCAAACATTAAGCCCCATTATTCGATTATTTATGTAGGGGAGAGTCGCCCAAAACGGGATAAGCGGGCAAAACGGGATAGTGAGCTTCGGAGCTAGACTGGTAGTACTATCTTGCGGAAAACAAGCTAAACTAGTTCTTGACCGCCATTACAGCATTCTCAGTTGATATCTCAACGCTAGCCACTTATTTCGCAAAGAAATATTTTTTCAAAGTTTTCAACTAAGATTTTTACTTACTTTTTACTTTTTTTGACTGCAGAACAACTATCCTTGTGCCTCTCCGTCCTTCGGAACAATTTCGGTTAGTACTGTGTTTTGTTCATAACTCTTTTAGAAACAATTTCATGTACTTAAATATTGCTAGTGAGTGACGGTTCAGGGGTCAGCCCTTTATGTTGTCAAAAGCATCATGCTCGGGCAAAACGGGACACTTTAGGGGTGCCCAAAACGGGATACAATTTTGGTGTGTCCCGTTTTACCCGACCATTTCCATTAATGTTTTGGCAATGTGTTTAAGCAGCACGAAGCGAGCAAAAAGTTCGCAAGTTGATGTTTAACCATCCTGGCAGAGGGATTACAATCTACGAAGTAGAAAAGATGTTCAATGCAGCATTTCAATGAGCAGCTTTTATCCAAACTGCTGTGAATGGGTTCAGGAAAGCAGGCATTTTTTCATATAACCCAGATGCCTTTCCTGAATATCTCTTCGCTTCTTCTCTTCCAACAGATCATCCATTGCCGGATGCTCAGAACATGACATTCCAACAACCATTAAATCTGCAACAAAACGAGGCCAGATCCGAATGATCTTCAAGATCAGTCATACCATCTAATGTAATCACAACCACTAGAAACAGTATTGAATGAATCACCTAGTGATGGGGGCATCGATAACACTATTACAAACGCAGACCGTATCCAACCGTTTACTTCAACAGGAGACAAAGGACTTGGGCTATACTATCGTCCTCTAATGCCATTTTCTATATCACCCAAAGAAATTCTACCTCAACCACGAGCGACTGGACTAAGATCTCAAAATAAAGATGGAAAACAGCAATTTTAACAGGAAGCCCACATGAACTTGAGTTCGAAGAAGAAGAACGTGAAAAAAAAAAAAAAAAAGAACGAAAAAGCTGAAAAAAAGGGCTGCCAAACAAGTCTCTTGAATGTTCCGATGACAAAAGAAACGAGGCGTTAAAGAAAACCAAATGGAGATGCAAAACAGGCAGATGAAGTTAAAAAATGTTACTCTGAACCTGAAAAAAAAAAACACAATCATCATTTGCAAAAATCGAAGAAAATAGACCAAACATAGGGTAACCTAAAAAAAAAAATCATCAGTGAGCCAAGGTTGGACATCGTCGTCTTCAAAAGATGAAGCTGAAAAAGATAAAGCATATATTTTCTGCAACGCTCTGTATCTTGAATCGAAATCTGTGGAAGGAAGCTGGACACACTGCTCGAGCTGCTAGGGCCCAGAAGCCTGTTCCAAAGCAGAAGAAGAAGACGACATGTTTTATGCGATTTCTGTGTTATGTAATTTTTCAAGTTTACAATTACGTAGCCTATGTTTGTTACAAAAACTAAATCAATAGTAAAATTAGCGAAAACGTAATAACATACAAATCCCTATCCCGTTTTACCCACCCTTGGTCGGGTAAAATGGGATTGTATAAGACTTTTTAAAAACAGTATTTTTCACATAAATAATATTGAACAAATGTGACAAAGGTATTTTCAGTAGTTGAAAAGGTGCATATTTTTAAATGATGTCGAACTTTGGAATGTACCTTGTACACAATAAGAAATAAAGCGAAGAATAGATTACCTATCCCGTTTTGGGGTACTTTCCCTTACGGTACCAAATCTCTGAATGTTAAGGGGGGGGGATAAGTTAATTATCTGTGTTTTGCTGGGTCACTTTTGAAAATAATACTCGTAGGATTATAGAGGTTTGTTATCCCGTAACTTCCGGGTTTAATTGGACCCTTTTATTTAGTAGATTGATCCATGAATTGATTTTCTGTGCTGTGACAACACAGAGATCATTATACATAAGGGAAATTCCACGTGACTCACGTTACAATTTGACGTGATTTTACAAAATTAAATGTTATATATATTAAAGAAATACTACGCTTGATTTAAATAAAGCTGTTGACAGTCATCTGGTATGCAGTGAGAATCTGTGGATAGCAGCATTTTAAATTTCAACAGAAATAGATGGTGTTTGAACCTTAATTTAACATCGTGACTCACGTTACAAAAAAAAGGAACTCAAGTTTTTTGAATAATTAAAAACCTAAGATTCCTGCTCTCTCAGAATAATAAAAGTTAAAAACTGCTTTTCATTGCACAAAATATGTTTCTAAGTTATGATATATACGAAAAAAATGTTCATTCTGCAGTCACTTATTAAGTTAATAAATATTTTGAATGTGACTCACGTTACACAGTTTCGTGACTCACGTTACATCTCCGTTGTAGTCCTTTATTTTTCATCTTATTTTGAAAATATTGTGTAGAGATTTCACCTAAATTCAATTAAAATTAATGCTTAATGGCTTGTTTTCATTAGTTGATCAGTTTTAAATACAGTAAAACCTCTCCGAGCGGTCACGTTTACAAAGCAGCCACCCCTCTTAACGGCCAATTTTTCGCAGCATGAATTTTTTGTCCCATAGGCCCAGGGTTAAAATTCTCCTTAGCAGCTACCATCTAATCCCTCTGAACGGTCACAGAGGGAATTCATCTATTCAATTTTCCAAAACATATGTTTGTCTTTTTTTTTATACTACTTCCCGTATTTTCTCTGTGACTGCATTGTGCTGATTTCAAATTCTTAATTCATACATCTGGAAACTTTTACGGGATACTACCCACCATTACATTTCATCTCATACCAATCATAACATTTAATGTTGCACAATGGCTGTAAAATCAGTTGACAGCTGTCAGAAGTAGGCTCTTCAAAGTACTTACTTTTCTCATCCACTACTGATGAATAATTAAATTTTAAGCATCTCAAATAAGAACAAGTGAGATGTTGACCGTGCTTTTTTTAAATTTCTCTTTCCAATTTTATATGTATATATATATTTTTTTTTTTCCTCCCGCTCAAGCTAATTTTTTAAATCATTTTCGTTTAGTTTTTCTTGGGATAAATATTTTTTTCAGCAAACGGTGGACACTTTTCGGTGGACATTGAAATCTTCTTTTCAAATGTATATTACATTTACGGATGAGTATTGAGTAACTCACTTATGACTACAGTTTAACTGTGAGGTGAATCAATGGAATTTCTCCTTGTTTTGTCGAGTCTTCCTTAGTGTTTTTACATATTTGTATACTTGTTGAAGCGATTTTTAAGAAGTTTGAATTTAGCCAAAATTTCCTTTGAAAGTTTCATATGTTTATTTTTCAGCTTATATTGAATTGCTAGAGACAATATCCTTAGCTTTTCGACTTTTCTCGTTAGAAATTATTTCATCCAGAGACAATGTTTCTGTTTACATGTAATGTACTTCCCTTCTTGCTTCAATTTTTCTCGGCACCTTTTCTGTCATTCTGCGGTTACTCGTTAAATATTTAAAAAATTTCTTTTACTGGAATGAAAAACCTTTTTTAGATACGGAAGAAAAATATGTGCATGCATAAACACATGCTACACATTGGAAAGCTCAGGGCCAAAACAGGGACCCAGTGCACTAATTAAAAGATTATAAAACACTAAAAGAATTAAAATTGCGCTATTTATATTTAATTTCATCAGTATTATTAATTATATATAGGTGTGTACAAGTGCTAACACTCCCTTTAGACCTTAAAATACCATTAGGGCACATTAAATACTTTTAAGAAGTTAATATTAGCTTGTATTGGATGTAACTCACTTTTCGCGTGACTCACGTTACAAAATAAACATCCTTATTTTTTGAATAAAAAAGCAAAAAACTCTAAATTGGAATATAATTTCTTTTTTTTTATATACATGAGTAGGAGAAACAGGAAAAAAACATTCATTTATAAGCTCTAAAATTTGGAAATATTAAAAAAATTAAGTTTTCGTGACTCACGTTACACAAAATTTAATGGTTTAAAAACTACTTTAAAAAATATTTTAAGAATAAATTTCAAAATGTACTATTAATAATTGTTTTCTTATCGAATAAATCTGCCAGGAAAAAATGCAATTAAATTGTGGAAACAGGCTAAACCAATAAAATATGCTCGTTTAAAATTGTGTCTAGCAGAGAGAGACTTTTACAAGATTGTGAGCTCATAAAACAAGTTCTCTTACAAAAAGAAAATGATTCACCTGAAGTTACCTTATTATAATTTGTAAACTTCAATCAATATAGAGAACGTATAAAAAAAAAATTAAAACAATTTTTCAACATTTTTTTTTAAATACCGAGTTCCCATGTTGCCTGGAATTGCCCATATGTATGAAACACAGTGCCGTATGTTTTGCTATTGTTAAACTTTTGTAAAAAAAATTAAATGTATAGAAAGAATAAGGTTTTAAGTTTTATTTACAAAAAAACCCATGATCCATATTTACATGATTTCCGAAGTTCCTTTTCTTCAGACGCTTCGGTCTATTGGTGCTCACTAAATAAATGTAGCCAAATAATTTCTGCTACATAATGTGAATAAGCTTTACAACATTTTTAATATGGTTAAAAATGTCATAAACTTTATCTTTTGAAATTTTTTCATCTCTATCAATTAATATTTTTAGGGAAATTTTTCCACTGTATAAGCTGAGTTTCCTTCTTCATCCTGTGCCTGGAACAATACTTACCTTCATCATTGGCTACATTGTCAGCTTCATTACAGGTTAGTACTGGGTTTTTGCTTTTTACAGCAATTGCACCTTAAAAGTCCTTACGAATCCAAAGTGGTTTCCGAAGGCAGCGATTCTGGCTGCCTTGGGGGCTAGGATAATATTAAAGCTTGAAATAAAACAAAGAAAACTTGATGAAATATGAACACTCAAAACAATTAATGTTTCACTGCACATGTAGGAAAGATAGCAATTTATAATTTTCAAAATTTCGTAGTTAATTTGACGTGGCAACTCATAGAACAAACTCCAGCTGAATATCATAAAAACTTAAAAAGATTATCTTTAACCTAATAAGCCAAATTTCAATTATTCTCTGATAGGTGACGAATCGTAATATATCTTTCGCAAATTGGTGACACCTGCTTGCAATCGTTTAGTGATATAAAAACAGGATATTTCTGAATTATTCATTATGATTTATCGCACTTCCTAGATTAATTCAAATAGTGCTCCTTAGATCACCGATATCTTTTAAAATTTTTAAGATGTTCCACTCCACTGGATTTGGGTTTAATTACATGCCACATCTGATTGACTGCGAAAAATTGAAAGAAATGAATGGCTGTCTTTTACACATGCACGGTAAAAAAAATAAATTGCTTTAACTGTTTATACTTCATCAAATTCTCATTATTTTTATTTAAAATGTTAGTATTATATATTTCTTTTGTATGCTGTCAAGTTTTCTGAAATTTTGGTAAGGTTTAATAGAAAACTTCGTGCTATGAACCAAAAACCCTCAAATAAAATTCTTATTTTTGAATGAAATACTCATATCTTCGGAAATATGTGATACTTTCACAAATTCACAACAGAACTTCCAAGAGCCATGTCAGGTTAGGCCTAGGTTGACGGGCTACGTGACCCAAGGAGGGCGTACGTGAGCGAACGATGGTGTACGTGATGGCAAAATCTGCGTACGTGCGTCCTCTAGCGCGCCCGTTGACCGAAGGTCAAGGCACCCCCATAAATACGACCCACACCCGAGAGGAGGGGAGAGACCCAATTTGTGCAGCATCGAGTGAAGCGAGGCTGAGGAGGGATCTCCGAGCTGTGGATGAAAATTCGGGGACTTGGTCTCGAAAGTGAACGATACAGCGGCACCGGGAGGTTTGAGCCCGAGTGCGTAAAAACTGACGATTCACGAAAGCATATAACTTGAACTGTGAACTTATATAACTTGAACTGTGAACTTGTGTTCATTATAGTGCTGATCTGGTGCATGGGTGAACTGTACATCTTTGAAACGAGAAAACTGTTTTGTACAAATTGTAAATAATAAACACCGTAGTCCAGAAACCCAAACGCATTATTCATTGATGAACCATAACTGGCGCAATAGGCAGGATTGCGTTTGGGAAAACGGTGGTGCTGGATGCTTTAAGGAAGCTGCAGAATAGGTGTTAGCACGGCAAAGCAGAAAGGAGGGTCAAGCTCTAGACACTCCTAGGCCTCTACTGGAGAAAGACCGGAAGGGAACGCCGGAGAAACAATTGGAGGACCTCGGACCCCACCAGCTGTGCGAAGGAGAAAAGAGAAGGCGCTGATGAGAGAATCGCCGGGAGCAGTGCAAGCGAGTGGAGGACCCGTCCCAGTGTGTGTTCCAGTCTAGCGTATGGTGTAGGGTAAGTCCCCAAATTTTATCTGTCTTTCTTTTGGGGGTTCCTTGCATGTCACCTGTATTGAGGAGTCAGGGAAAAGTTACCAAGATGCCAGTAGACGGGGAAAGGGATAGTGAAATCCAATTACGATTAAGGGAGATTGAATTAAGGGAGAAAGAAATAGCTTTGAAGGAAAAAGAATTAGAGATTAGAAAGCTAGAACTAGAAACAGGAAATAATCACCAACATAGAGAGAGGGAAACGGGGAGCTCGTCGGGGGACAATCTAGAGCGGTACCATAGAGTACTGAAATCTTTGATCCCACCTGTACCTTCGGACGTAGGAGATTTGCCTCTGTTTTTCGAAACAATAGAAGGGGTTTTTGCATCGCAAAATGTGCCGGAAGAGTTACAGGGGCGGCTAGTCGTACCGTTACTTGGGCATTTGGTGAGGCCATTATTTGTGAATTTAAAGGCGGAAGAACTAGACAAGTATATAAAAATAAAAGAGGAGATATTAAAGCACAATAGATTAACTCCAGATGAATACAGAAAGCGATTTGATAACGCGGAAAAGAGGATAAATGAATCTTGGACACAGTTTGGGAATAGATTAAATTCACTGTGGGCTTTTTACCTGAAAAGCAAAAACGCGGAAACAAGCGAAGAAATCAACAATATAGTAGTTTTGGATAGATTAAAGGCGGAAATGCCTTGGGAGACCAAAAAATATATTGGGCTACAGGAGAAAGAGGACGTGTTCAAAGTAAGTGAGGCAGCGTACTTAGCGGAGATACATGAGAAGGCTGGGGAAAGTACTTATTTGAATAAAAATAAAGGGTATACCGAAACGAAAGAGAAAGCGATTGGGAAATGGGAAAGAAAGAATAATCCGGTAAAAACATGCTATAAATGTAAACTTGAAGGGCACATAGCGAAATTTTGTCAAGAAAATAGAGAGAGGATAAAAGCAAAGGAAGTTAAAATAGTTGAAGAAAA
>JAXGGA010011876.1:0-40746 GCA_038373865.1 Uloborus plumipes | reverse complement strand
TGGACACCTCCATTGAAGACTCCATATAAGCGTCTCATCGTTTTTTTTTTGACAAAACGTACACACGTTCACTGGACCTTTTGAAGACACCTGATTTTTCAGCAGGAGAACCGTTCTAGACTATATATATATTCGTTCAAATTTTACATCTTCATCTTGTTAAGTGTAAAAGAATTCCTCTAAGGGAACTTTAGCAAAATAATTTCACATCAGGTTAAAAAGCAGGGATTCTGGGGGACTGGGCAGCAACCACCCAGCCCCCAGCAAACGCATTCGAAGACTTAGCTTATCCCGCAAACCTCAGCGCAAGAGGCAAGCGTCCCATAATTCTTCCAAAAACGTGAACTAAAACTACCGCTCAGTTCCTGATTGGCTACAGGAGTTTGCCAAACCAGGAAGGAAGAATTCTTCTGGTACAGTTGCGGTTAGCATTTTCAAGGCCTCGGTAAACAGGAAGTTGTGTGCGAATAAGGAGATCGCTCGCCTCCAATACCCAACAGTGGTGGCTGTTTAGCGTTAAGGGGATGCTATAAGGTTTTGCCTTGTAGCAGTGAACAAAACCGACATTGATGTAGAAGTAAGCTGCTATACCAAGAACCACCAAGAGGAGGATTAAATTTCCGAAGCCTTGGTGGAACTCTGATTTTCAGGCAGCCTATAAAAAACAGAAAAAAAGCATGGAACACATTTCGTCGATATCCAACCACAGAAAATCTTGTATCACTCAAACGAGCTCGTGCTGAAGCTCGGAGGATTTGGCGAAAAAGCCAACGGGACTCGTGGCAAACATATGTCAGCACAATAATGACGTCCACCACATCCAAAACCGTTTGGGGCAAAATTAAAAAAATCGTTGGCAATTATCAAACATCTTGTGCTCCCATACTTGAGAAAAATGGTCAAACAATATCTGAACTCAAAGATTTGGCTGACTGCTCGGGGACACATTTGTCAGAAGTCTCCAAAGCAGACAAATATAGTTTAAAGTTTTTACTTATCAAATCACGTAAGGAAACAAAAATCCTTAATTTTAATGCAAACATTTTAGAGTCATATAATACCGATTTTACTTTTAAAGAACTTCTTATTGCTTTGCAAAAAACCCGCAATACTTCACCTGGTCCTGACGAAATACACAATAGTATGCTGAAAAATTTGAGTAAAGCATCTTTAGAAAATATACTACATCTTTTCAATACAATTTGGACTGAACAACGTTTCCCAACAATCTGGACTCAAGCAACAATAATACCATTACTGAAACCAAATAAACCACCCAATCAACCTGAAAGCTATAGACCTATAGCCCTTACTAGCTGCCTATGCAAACTGATGGAGCGCATGGTAAACGCCCGACTAATTTTCATTTGGAGGCTCTGATACGCTCCAAAATTGATTATGGATGTCAAGTCTATGGTTCCGCTGCAAAAAGCTATCTCAAAATCCTGGATCCAATACATAACCAGGCATTGCGCATCTGCACAGGGGCCTTCAGAAATACGCCTATCAGCAGTCTACATATTCTGACACATGAACCTTCTCTTAACAATAGATGTCTTAAACTCTCCTTAAATTTTTATTTCAAAATAAAACCTTGCACAAATCATCCGTTGCATCTTTACATTTTTACCCATCTAATGTCTCCCTATTTCTGCACCGTCCTTCGGTGATTCCAACATTTGGGATCCGAATGCGACAAGTGCTATCTGACCTACAGCTATCAGATTTTGATACTCGCAACATAATACAACCGATTGAACCTTGGTGTGAAGTAAATATTCCGACAATCAAAGACCTCTATCAATACCCGAAAGATACTACTGCCAATATAACCTATCAACAAATCTTGCAGGATATTAGAAGCAATTATTCTGAATATAAAGAGATTTTTACAGACGGTTCAAAGTGAAATGACCACGTCGGCTTTGCAACTATAATCGATGGTCAAATGCACGCGGAAAAATTAAACTCATCTTGCTCAGTATTTACTTCAGAAATACAAGCTATAATTACATCCCTTCAAACAATAGCCAAATCATCCCACAAGAAATGGGTGATATACACTGACTCGAAGAGCTCAGTGGAAGCCATCACTCATTGCAATAACAATAGCCATCCTATGATCATTCAATCTTGCCATTTATACAAACGCCTCATTCAAAATAATTTTACAGTTCTCTTTTGTTGGATCCCTGGTCATGCTGGAAGCTGGGATTGCAGGAAATGAGGCAGCTGATGCTGCAGCCAAAGCAGCAAGCATCCAGGTTGAGGACAGTGTTCCTTTCGAGGATATAAAAAAAGCTATAAATGACTACCTGACCACCCACTGGCAGCAGGACTGGAGTAGAGAAAGACAAAATAAACTATACTCCATCCAGCCCTCGATAAAAGGTTTTAAAACACAGAAGAACAACAGGAGAGAACAAGTTGTAATAGCTCGACTTCGCATTGGTCACACCAGGTTCACCCACAAATATCTTTTATGCAATGAACCAGCTCCAACCTGTAATTCATGCAAAATTAATCAGACAGTGTTGCATACTCTAAGCAACTGCCCAAATTTTAATCAAATTCGTTTTAAATATTTTAATAAATTTTATCCATCTTTGACGGAGTTGCTAGGGGACACACTACACCCTAATTTGTTCCCATTTCTTCACGAGATTGGTTTCCTGTCTCTTATTTAGTGTTTTTATCTCTGTCATTTTGTTTGTTTCGTCTTCGTTTTGTAATGTGTTTTGGGTTTTACTCAATTTTATGTCAGTTTTGAAAATGGTTTTTTAAATATTAAAAAGTTTTACAGGTGATTATTATTTATTATGCGATTGTGATTGTGTTCAAAATCACTTGACAGTTCTTGCTTTCTTTCATCATATCAATTGAAATTTTAAAATTTGTATGTGTCCAGTTTTGAAATGTTTTTAGAATTTGGAAGTTTTATGTTCATTTTATTTTAGATAATTCTAATCCTGACATTCTTCATTTTTACATAAAACAATCGTTTGGCGCAGTATAGCCTATTAAGGCTCTTGCGCCAAAAAAATCAATGCAACCAACCAACCTTCCCTCATCACACTTACAAAATTTCGGAACAAACCCAAGCCAAGGTGTGGCGACCGTGCCGATGGCTGCGTGGTACCGGGGCCAAGCGGTATCTCATACGGGAGGCTTCAGGGCTAGCTGCCCCCCCCCCCCGTTGTCCGTTTACCTTGTCGTGGTGGGGGGGCTTGCGGTGTGGTGAGTTCGGGGCGAGCTCTTGGGCGGAGTCGTGACCCCCAGTTGCTCAAACAGAATATCGGCGGGAAGGGATTTGTTTCTCCTTCCTTCCCTCATCACACTTACCAAATTTCGGAACAAAAACCCAAGCCAAGGTGTGTCAACCGTGCCGATGGCTGCGTGGTACCGGGGCCAAGCGGTATCTCTTACGGGAGGCTTCAGGGCTAGCTGGCGAACCCTGTCGTATACAGCCTTACCCCTGTGTAGGGGGGCTACGCAGGGGCTCGACCCACTTTTCCCCCAGTTCTCCGGTCCGCTTATGGATTCAGAAAATAAAAACCTTCTTCCCCCTCGAGGGGAGCGTCAGAATGTTTCGCCAAATAACCCGAAATTCTTCATTATTAAACGTAGTGATCCAAATTTAAATCTTTCCAAAGTGTCCCCATTCCTCATCAACAAAGTGCTTTTAAATCAAATAGGTGAATTTGAAACAGTTAAGAAATTACGCAGTGGAGATCTCCTTTTAGAAATTAAAAATGAAAGTCAAATAAAATCCTTAATGTCCATGAAACAAATTGGTTCATATTTAATTACTATTTCCGAACACGCCACCTTAAATTTTTCTCGGGGAATCATTTCGGAGCCCGACCTTCTCTATACTCAGGAGAAGGAGATTTTGGAGGAGTTGATAGACCAGCACGTAAGTGGAGTAAAAAGAATAACCATCAGACGTAATGGAGAAATATTACCAACTAAACATGTCATCTTAACGTTTAGTACTCCAAACCTCCCTTCACGTGTCAAGGCTGGCTACCTCTCTTGCCCAGTTCGACCATACATTCCGAACCCTCTTCGTTGCTTTAAATGTCAACGTTTCGGTCATTCCAAGCTATCATGCCGTGGAACAACTGCTTGTGCCAGATGTTCTGAGCCCGGCCACGATAGCAATGAATGTACGAAAGAATTTAAATGTGTCAACTGCAAGGGAGACCATCCTTCTTACTCCAAAAAATGCTCTAAATGGCTTCTTGAAAAAGAAATCCAAGTAATAAAAACGACCAAAAATGTATCTTATCCCGAGGCACGAAAGATTGTTGAATCTCGTACCCCTACAACTGGATTATCTTATGCCGCTGCAATCAAAAAGGTATTTAAAAATTCCAGCACACAAACAGACGCACAAGCACAAACTAATGTTGATCAAACTTTCAAACCCAAAACTAAACCTAAACAAACCAATAGTGCAAAAACTTCTCCGAAAAAACTAAATGAAAATAAAGAAACGCAAATGGTAAATATAAAACCAACTGAATTACTCTTTTCAAATATGCCAAAGACACAAAATTTGAAAAAATGCACTGAAAAAAAGAAAATTATACAAGCGCGTGCTAAAATTGGAGCTACCTCTAAACAGAGGCCTCCTAAATACTTTGGTTTTAAAAAAGAGAACTTCTTGCTCCCTAACAAGCAAGTAAAACTCACTAAATCTCTTCATCACTCCATTCATGACGAAGTAGAGGACGTCGAATTTAAAGAAATTCCGTCATCCGAAGATGAAGGATGGACGGACGTCCAAGCCAAATGAGCTGCCCATCTTTCTTTCGGCCGTTTTTCCTCCTCTTTCTCTCCATGGCCCTGAGCATTCTATCTTGGAATTGTCAGAGTTACTCGCATAATGTCACGGACGTCAAAGATCTTGTCGAAACACACCAACCGGCCATTTTTTGTCTGCAAGAAACATTCTTGTCGCCTGCTGATAGACCGAGGTTGAAAGGTTTTGAAATATACCGCAAGGACTGCTTGACAGGAGACCGTCGTTGTGGTGGAGTGGCGATGCTAATCTCTAATGATTATGCATCTAGCCAGTTCAATATCAACACGTCCCTCCAGGCAGTAGCTGCGCGTATACACCTTCACTCGCTGGTCACGGTCTGTTCTGTATATATTCCACCTTCTTATGACTTGAGAAGTGTGGAATTGCAGACATTGATAGATGAACTTCCTCCCCCATTTTTTATCTTGGGGGATTTCAATGGCCATAATCCTCTATGGGGGAGTCCAGACTCCAATAGTAGAGGTTTAATCATAGAAGGTTTAATAAATGACAACGATCTTTGCGTTCTTAACACCGGTGACAGTACTTATTTCCATCTACCAACGCAGACTTACCATGCCATCGATCTGGCAATCTGTTCACCTTCTCTTCTGCCACTTTGGGATTTTCAGGTTGAAGGTGGCTTCTATACCAGTGGACACTTTCCAATTAAGATCACCTTCACTGGACGCTGTAGCTATCAGCAGCAGCAAGCCCGACTGCGTTTTGATCAAGCTGACTGGGCAGCATTTACGCAATTAGCAGAAATAACACCGGAGATGGTAATTAATATCGACATTGATGAAGCGGTAAGTAGAGTAACTGACACAATACTAACAGCAGCAAACGCTGCGATTCCAAAAACCACGAAAGGAAGAGTCAAATTCCCTAAGCCTTGGTGGAACACAGAATGTAAAAAGCTCATAAAAAACAAAAAAAAGCGTGGAGCACATTTCGTCGCTATCCGACCACGCCAAATTTAATAGCGCTTAAACGAGCTCGTGCTGAAGCTCGAAAGATACGACGAAAAAGCCAGCGGGAGTCGTGGCAAACATATGTCAGCACAATCACGACGTCCACCCCATCTAAGACAGTTTGGGGTAAAATTAAAAAAATAGCTGGTAGTTACCAAACATCTTGTGCTCCCATTCTTGAAAAAAATGGTCAAACAGTATCTGACTTCAAAGAGGTGGCCGACTGCTTGGGGACTCATTTGGCAGAAGTCTCCAGGGCAGGCAATTATAGCCCAAAATTTTTAGCTTTAAAATCCCTTAAGGAGCAAAAAATCCTTAATTTTAAATCAAATTTTTTAAATTCATATAATCATAATTTTACTTTTAAAGAACTCATTACAGCTTTGAAAAAAACTGGTAATACTTCGCCTGGACCGGACGAAATACATAATATCATGTTGAAAAATTTGAGTAAAACCTCTCTAGCAAATATACTATATCTTTTTAATAGAATTTGGACTGAACAAAGTTTTCCAACAACCTGGACTCAAGCAACAATTATACCATTATTAAAACCGAATAAACCACCCAACAAACCCGAAAGCTATAGGCCTATAGCTCTTACAAGTTGCCTCTGTAAATTGATGGAGCGGATTGTTAACGCCAGACTGATTTTCATTCTGGAGGCAAACCAACTGTTATCTCCCTTCCAAAGTGGATTCAGACGCAACAGGAGCACAACTTGTTGCTTCTTGAAACATCAATCAGAGAAGCATTTCTTAAACGAAAGCATCTTGTGAGCGTATTCTTCGACATTGAAAAGGCATATGACCGTACCTGGAGATATGGGATCCTCAAAACTCTTCACGAGTATGGGTTGCGAGGTAACCTACCTCTCTTTATCTTCAATTTTCTTAAACATCGATCTTTTCGTGTACGTGTCAAATCTGTCTTGTCGGATACCTTCATCCAAGAAGAAGGTGTACCTCAAGGAAGTGTTTTGAGCGTTACTCTTTTCCTAATAGCAATCAACAGCTTACACGAACAATTGCCTCCCGCTGTCAAAGGTACTATGTTCGTTGATGATTTTCAAATATCTTTTTCGTCATCGAACATGAGTATCATTGAAAGACAGCTTCAAATAGCTATTAATAAAGTCTCCCAGTGGGCGGAGGAGAACGGCTTTGCCTTCTCTCCCCAAAAAACATTCTGCATTCACTTCTGCCGCAAAAGAGGCCTACATCCTGATCCGAACCTTTTCATTAATAACCAACCAATATCTGTAAAAAATCAAGGGAAATTCCTTGGTCTCTTATTCGACAATAAACTTACATTCTTGCCACAGATACAAGAATTAAGGAAAAGATGCTCATTAAAACTAAACATGCTCAAAGTCTTAGCAAACACTTCTTGGGGTGCAGATACAGAGTCACTTTTAAAAATTTATCGTTCTCTGATACGCTCAAAAATCGATTATGGTTGCCAAGTTTATGGCTCCGCTGCTAAAAGCTATCTGAAGATCCTGGATCCAATACATAATCAAGCTCTACGTATCTGTACAGGGGCATTCAGAACTTCGCCTATAGCCAGTCTACATATTATTGCACGTGAACCTTCCCTAAACAATCGACGCCTCAAACTTTCTTTAAATTTTTACTTCAAACTAAAACCTCATACGAACCACCCATTGCACCTATATATCTTCCAACCATCTAATGTCTTTTTATTTCTACACCGTCCATCTATGACTCCAACTTTTGGAATCCGGATGCGTTGGATGCTGTCTGACCTGCAGCTATCAGATTTTAATACTATGAACACAATAGAATTAATTGAACCTTGGTATGTAGTAAACATTTTGACAATCAAAGACCTTGATAAATTCCCCAAAGAAAGTACTGCCAACACGGCTTATTACCAAATCTTTCAGGATCTAAGAAAAAGTTATTCAGAATACAAGGAAATTTTCACAGATGGATCAAAAGCAAGTGATCACGTAGGCTTTGCTAGAATAATTGATGGTCAAACAAACGCAGGAAAACTAAATTCATCTTGCTCAGTATTTACCTCAGAAATAACAGCTATATTAACAGCCTTACAATCAATAGCCCAATCTATCCACAAGAAGTGGATCATATACACTGACTCAAAGAGTTCAGTGGAGGCCATCACCCACTGCAACAATAGTAGCCATCATATAGTCATTCAGTCCTATCATTTATATAAAAGTCTTTTGCAAAATAATTTTCAAGTTATATTTTGTTGGATTCCTGGTCACGTTGGCATAACGGGCAATAAGGCAGCTGATATAGCTGCCAAAGCTGCAAATATCCAGGTCAATGATAATGTTCCTTTCGATGATATTCAAAACGCCATTCATGAATGTCTTAACACACACTGGCAACAGGCCTGGAATACAGAATGTCAAAATAAACTGCATTCTATCCAGCCTTCCACGAAAGGATTCAGGCCATTGCAGCTTTCCAGGAAAAAACAAGTTTTAATTACTCGACTTCGCATTGGACACACCAGGTTCACCCATAAATATCTCTTATGTCTCGAATCAGCTCCAACATGCCAAACATGTAATATTACTCAGACAGTGTCACACATTCTTAGTAACTGTCCTAATTTTAATCGTATTCGCCATAAATATTTTAACTATTTTAATCCAACTTTAAAGGAGTTGCTAGGGGATACCATCCACCCAAATTTGTTCCCCTTTCTTCAAGAAATTGGCTTTATGTGTTTGATTTAGTTATTTTTCTTTGTCCTTAATTTCAAGTCGTCCTAGTCTTTTTCATTGTGTTTCTAGTTTTAGAATTTTAAACTTTGTATACGTGATGTTTTTAGAAATGTTTTTAAAATTTTAGAAGATTTGATTTTAACGCTTTTATTTTTGAGCAATACCATTGTCTGGCGCAGTATAGCCTACACGGCTCTTGCGCCAAAAAACACAACCAACCAACCAACCAATCAAAGATCTTGTAGAAACTCACCAACCGGCCATTTTCTGTCTGCAAGAGACATTCTTGTCACCTACTGATAGACCGAGGTTGAAAGGTTTTGAAATGTACCGCAAGGACTGCTTGACAGGAGACCGTCGTTGTGGAGGAGTGGCGATGTTAATCTCCACTGATTACGCATCCAGCCAGCTCAATATGAACACGTCCCTCCAAGCAGTAGCTGCGCGTGTTCACCTTCACTCGTTGCTAACAGTTTGTTCTATATATATTCCACCTTCTTATGACTTGAGAAGTGTGGAATTGCAGACATTGATTGATCAACTTCCTCCCCCATTTCTCATCTTGGGGGATTTCAATGGCCATAATCCCCTCTGGGGTAGTCCAAACTCCAATAGTAGAGGATTGATTATTGAAAACTTTATCTGTGACAATGATCTTTGTGTACTTAACAACGGTGAAAATACATATTTCCATCTTCCAACGCAGACTTACCATGCCATCGATTTGTCAATATGCTCACCTTCACTTCTGCCACACTGGGATTTCGAGGTGGAAGGTGGTCTCTACATCAGTGGCCACTCCCCGATCAAGTTAACATTTACGGGACGCTGCAGCTACAATGAGCAGCAGCAAGCCCGTTATCGCCTTGATCGAGCTGATTGGGCAGCATTTAACCAGTTGGCAGAAATAACATCGGAAGTTGTGAACGAAACCGACATTGATGTAGCAGTAAGCCGAGTAACCGACATTATCTTGAATGCAGCGAATGTTGCTATACCAAAAACCACCAGGAGGAGGATTAAATTTCCGAAGCCTTGGTGGAACTCTGATTGCCAGGCAGCCTATAAAAAACAGAGAAAAGCATGGAACACATTTCGTCGATATCCGACCACACAAAATCTTGTGGCACTCAAACGAGCTCGTGCTGAAGCTCGGAGAATTCGGCGAAAAAACCAACGGGACTCGTGGCAAACATATGTCAGCACAATAACGACGTCCACCCCATCCAAGACCGTTTGGGGCAAAATTAAAAAAATCGTTGGTAATTATCAAACATCTTGTGCTCCCATACTTGAGAAAAATGGTCAAACAATATCTGACCTCAAGGAGGTGGCTGACTGCTTGGGGACACATTTGTCAGAAGTCTCCAGAGCAAACAAGTATGGTTCAAAGTTTTTAGCTCTCAAATCACTTAAGAAAAGAAAAATCCTTAATTTTAATTCAAACATTTTAGACTCACATAATACTGATTTTACTTTTAAAGAACTTCTTATTGCATTGCAAAAAACCCGCAATACTTCACCTGGTCCTGACGAAATACACAATAGTATGCTGAAAAATTTGAGTAAAGCATCTTTGGAAAATATACTACATCTTTTTAATAGAATATGGACTGAACAACGTTTTCCGACAATCTGGACTCAAGCAACAATAATACCGTTACTGAAACCAAATAAACCACCCAATCAACCTGAAAGCTATAGACCAATAGCCCTTACTAGTTGCCTATGTAAATTGATGGAGCGGATGGTTAATGCCCGACTAATTTTCATTCTGGAATCAAATCATCTACTATCCTCATTCCAAAGTGGATTCAGTCGCGGCAGGAGCACTATAGACAATTTGCTGCTTCTTGAAACATCGATCAGAGAAGCATTTCTTAAACGTAAACATCTTGTGAGCGTATTCTTTGACATTGAAAAGGCTTACGACCGTACTTGGAGATATGGGATCCTCAAAACTCTTCACGAGTATGGGTTGAGAGGTAACCTACCTATTTTTATCTCAAATTTTCTCAAATACCGAACTTTTCGTGTACGCGTCAAGTCTATTCTGTCTGATACCTTCATCCAAGAAGAAGGTGTACCCCAGGGAAGTGTGTTGAGCGTAACCCTTTTCGTTATTGCCATCAATAGCTTAATTGAACAACTACCCCCCGCTGTCAAAGGTACCATGTTCGTGGATGATTTTCAAATCTCTTCCTCGTCAGCGTACATGAGTATCATTGAAAGGCAGCTTCAAATAGCCATTAATAAAGTCTCTCAATGGGCAGAGGAAAATGGTTTTTCTTTTTCTGCTCAAAAAACCTTCTGTATACATTTCTGCCGTAAGAGAGGGCTTCAACTTGACCCGAACTTGCTGCTTAATAATCAACCCATAACTGTTAAAGATCAAGGAAAGTTCCTTGGTCTTACTCTTGATAATAGACTCAAATTTTTGCCGCATATACAGGAGCTAAAAAAGAAATGCACATTAAAATTAAACATTCTTAAGATTTTAGCTAACACTTCTTGGGGTGCCGATACAGAGTCCATGTTAAGAATCTACAGGGCTCTAATACGCTCAAAACTTGATTACGGTTGCCAAGTTTATGGCTCTGCTGCCAAAAGTTATTTAAAAACCCTGGATCCAATACATAACCAGGCCTTGCGCATTTGTACAGGTGCCTTCCGAACTTCACCAATCAAAAGCCTATATATATTAGCACACGAACCTTCTCTCACAAATCGAAGACTTAAACTTTCACTTAATTTTTACTTTAAAACCAAACCGAATACAAACCATCCGCTTCATCTGCATATTTTCCATCCGTCAAATGTAGATTTATTTCTACGCCGTCCTTTGGTCACCCCAACATTTGGGATCCGAATGCGACAGGAGCTTGATTGTCTGCAAATTTCAGATTTTGAGACATACAACATAACTGAACTAATTGAACCATGGAACAAAAGCAATGTATCTGTTCTTCATGATTTCGATAATTTTCAAAAAAACACAACAACTGACTCCGTTTACCAACAAATCTACTTTGCAGTAAAACAACAGTATCCATTATATCATGAAATTTTTACCGACGGTTCTAAAAGTAATGATCACGTCGGCTTCGCAGCAGTAATTGATGGTCGAGTTACATCAGAACAGTTACATAAATCTTGTTCTGTTTTTACATCTGAAATAAAAGCTATAGCCACATCTTTAAAAACAATAGCAGAATCAAATCATAAAAAGTGGATACTATACACAGACTCTAAAAGCTCCATAGATGCTATCATTAACTGTAACAACAATAGCCATCCTTTAGTTATTCAGTCTTTTCGCCTATACAATAGTTTAATGCAAAACAATTTTAAAATTATTTTTTGCTGGATACCTGGTCATGTAGGCATTACTGGAAATGAGGCAGCCGATACAGCTGCAAAGGCGGCAAACTCCCATGCTGAAGATCTTGTACCTTTTGGAGACATAAAGAATTACATAACAGAATGCCTCAACAACCATTGGCAGCGTGACTGGGATGGAGAAACAAACAATAAATTACACTCCATCCAGCCACTGACAAAAGGTTTTAAATGCGTAAGAACCACTAGAAGAGATGAAGTCGTTATCGCTCGTCTTCGTATCGGGCATACTAGGTTCACGCACAAGTATCTTCTTTGTCAGGAACCAGCTCCAGTATGCAACACATGCCACATTAGTCAGACAGTGTTACATATTTTGTGTAACTGCCCAAATTTTAACCAAACTCGTTTTAAATTTTTTAACTGTTTTTATCCATCTTTGACGGAGTTGCTAGGGGACCCACTCCACCCTAATTTGTTCTCATTTCTTCATGAGATTGGTTTTATCTATCTGATTTAGTGGTTTTACCTGTCTTATTGAAGTCGTCCTTGTTTCTTAATTGTTTAACAGGTTTTAGTCAAATTTTTTGCCACTTTTTTCTTTTGCGTTTTTATTTAGAATTTTAAACTTTGTATATATGTCTCATTGTGAAATGCTTTTTAATCTTTTAATTCTTAGCTCCTTCATATTTTAGATCACTTCTGCATCTCATCATTTTTTAAACAAAACTATCGTTTGGCGCAGTATAGTCTATAAAGGCTTTTGCGCCATTAAAAATAATAAAACCAACCAACCAAGCGGTATCTCATACGGGAGGCTTCAGGGCTAGCTGGTGAACCCTGTCGTATGCAGCCTTACCCCTGTGTAGGGGGGCTACGCAGGGGCCCAACCCCACTGTTCCCCCCAGTTCGCCAGTCCAATCTGGATTTGAAAAATAAAAAAAACCTCCTCCCCCTCGAGGGGAGCGTCAGAATGTTTCGTTAAATAATCCGAAGTTCTTTTTAATCAAACGTAACGATCCAACTTTAAACCTTTCTAAAGTATCTCCTTTTATCATCAACAAAACGCTTGTGCATCAAATAGGTGAATTTGAATCCGTAAAAAAATTAGGCAGTGACGATCTTCTTCTTGAAATTAAAAATCAAAATCAAGTCAAATCTTTAATGCCATGAAACAAATAGGTTCGTATTTAATCACCATTTCTGAACATGCCACTTTAAACTTTTCTCGGGGAATCATTTCGAAGCCCGATCTTCTCTACACTCAGGAGACGGAAATCTTAGAGGAGATGAAAGACCAGCACGTAAGTGGAGTGAAAAGAATTACCATCAGACGTAATGGAGAAATATTGCCGACTAAACATATCATCTTGACGTTTAGTACTCCTAACCTCCCTTCACGTGTCAAGGCTGGCTACCTCTCTTGCCCAGTTTGACCATACATTCGAAATCCTCTTCGTTGCTTTAAATGCCAGCGTTTCGGTCATTCCAAGCTCATAAAAACGACCCAAAATGTATCTTATCCTGAGGCATGAAAAATTGTTAAAGCCCGTACCCCTACAACTGAATTCTCTTATGCTGCAGCAATTAAAAAGGTTTTTAAAAGTTCCAGTACACAAACAGAGGCACAAACCCAAATTAATTCTGTTCAAACTAACAACCCCCCCCCCCCGTTGTCAGTTTACCTTGCCGTGGTGGGGGGGGGGGCTTGCAGTGTGGTGTGTTTGGAACGAGCTCTTGGGCAGAGCAGTGACCCCCAGTTGCTCAAACCGAAGTTCGGCGGGTAGGGATTTTTTCTCCTTCCTTCCCTCATCACACTTACCAAATTTCGGAACAAAGCCCAAGCCAAGGTTCAGCGACCGTGCCGATGGCTGCATGGTACCGGAGACAAGCGGTATCTCAAGCGGTCGACTTCAGGTCTAGCTGGCGAACCCTGTCGTATGCAGCCTTACCCCTGTGTAGGGGGGCTACGCAGGGGCTCGACCCAGTTTTCCCCCCAGTTCTCCGGTCCATTCATGGATTCTACAGAAAAAAACTCTTCTTCCCCTAGTGGGGAGCGTCAAATGAATTTGTGTTATGCAGCAAAATTTTTTCTTATAAAGCGTACTGATTCAAATTATAATTTTACTAAAGTTTCTCCTTTTTTAATTAACTAAGCCCTGGTAAATGCAATAGGTGAGTTTCAATCAGTAAAAAAATTAAAAAACGGTGAACTCTTGGTCGAAATTAAAGATATTAAACAAATTAAACCCATATTATCATTAAAACATATTAGCTCTTTCCTAGTTACAGTTTCGCCGCATTCTACCTTAAATTTTTCAAGAGGAGTAATTTCCGAGCCTGACCTTCTCTATACACCAGAGAAGAAAATCCTGGAAGAAATGGAAGATCAACACGTCACTGGAGTGAAGAGGATTACCATCAAACGTAACGGTGAGATGGCGACTACTAAACATATTATTTTGACATTCAATAAACCTGACTTTCCTCCACGTGTAAAAGCAGGCTACCTCTCTTGTCCCGTCAGACCGTACATTCCGAATCCGCTCCGGTGTTTCAAATGCCAGCGGTTCGGCCACTCAAAAATTTCTTGTCGTGGTACTGACACATGTGCCAAATGTGCAGAGCCTGGTCATGACAACAATGAATGTACAGGACTTTCATACTCTGCAGCAGTAAAAAAAGTATCAAAATCTGTAAGCACACAAACAGATGCTCAAACCAATCTTGTAGCTAAAAATAAGCACCTTCACTCCCCTAAAGCATCAAACAAACAGATCTAAAATTCTAACTCACCTCAAAAAAATTCTAATGGAAATAAAACTCAAAATGTACGAAATCCGAGTACAAGTATAGCTGCAACTTTAACTTTAAACGAACCAAATACCCAAAAACAAAAGAAAGCCATTCAAAAAAAGAAAATGATACAACCTCGGGCTAAAATTGGAGTGGCCGCTAAACAGAGGCCCCAAAAATTTTTAATTTTAAGAAAGAGGACTTCTTGTTTCCTAACAGGAATACAAGACTGACTAAATCCTCACATCTACCTGCGCACGAGGACGTCAAGGACGTTGAGTTTGAGGAAATTCCGTCATCCGACGATGAAGGATGGTCGGAAGTTCCTTCTCCTCTCTTTTATGGCATTTTCTTCTCTTCTCTTCTTCATGGGTTTAAGTATTCTTTTTTGAAATTGTCAGAGTTACTCTCGCAATATCACGGAAGTCAAAGATCTTGTCGAAACTCACCAACCGGCCATTTTCTATCTGCAAGAAACATTCTTGTCCCCAACTGACAGACCGAGACTGAAAGGGTTTGACACGTACCGCAAGGACTGCTTGTCAGGTGATCGTCGTTGTGGAGGAGTGGCGATGCTTATCTCTAATGATTACGCATCTAGCCAGCTCAATATCAACACGTCCCTCCAGGCAGTAGCTGCTCGTGTACACCTTCAATCGCTGGTCACAGTCTGTTCAGTTTATATTCCACCTTCTTATGAACTGAGAGGCGTGGAATTGCAGACATTGATTGAACAACTTCCTTCCCCATTTATCATTTTAGGGGATTTAAATGGACACAATCCTCTCTGGGGGAGTCCTGACTCCAACAGTAGAGGTTTAACGATAGAAAATATAGTTACTGACAATGATCTTTGCATTCTTAACAACGGTGAAAATACTTATTTCCACCTTCCGACATAGACTTATCATGCCATCGATCTTGCTATATGCTCACCCTGTCTTTTGCTAATTTGGGATTTCCAGGTCGGAAGTGGTTTGTATACTAGTGGCCACTTTCCGTTAAAGATAACCTACACTGGACGCTGTAATTATCAGCAGCAACATGCACTTGATCGTGCCAACTGGACACTTTTTACACAAATGGCTGAAATTACATTTGAGCAAGTAAGTGGCACTGACATCGATGTTGCGGTAAGTAGAGTAACTGACATTTTCTTAAATGCAGCGAATGCTGCTATTTCAAGAACCACAAAGGGTAAGATCAAATTTCCTAAACCTTGGTGGAATTCAGAATGTAGAGAAGCCCAAACGAATCAGAGAAAAGCTTGGAGCAAATTCCGTCGGTATCCGACCACACAAAATCTTGTGGCACTGAAGCGAGCGCTTGCTGAAGCTCGGAGGATACGACGGAAGAGCCAGCGAGAATCGTGGCAAAAATATGTCAGCACAATTACTGCGTTCACCCCATCCAAGACCGTCTGGGGCAAAATTAAAAAAATTGCTGGGAATTATACAACATCCTGTGCTCCAATTCTACAGAAAAATGGGCGAACTTTATCAGACCTTAAAGAAGTAGCTGACTGCTTGGGCACTCATTTGGCGGAAGTCTCCAGTGCTGGCAATTATAACACAAAATTTTTAGCTATAAAAACCCTTAAGGAACGGAAAATCCTTAATTTTAACACAAATGTTTTAAATTCATATAATCATAATTTTACTTTTAAAGAACTTGTTGCTGAGTTGAAAAAAAACTCGCAATACTTCACCAGGACCGGACGCAATTCATAATAGCATGTTAAAAAATCTGAGTGAAACCTCCTTAAAAAATATATTGCACCTTCTTAACAGAATATAGACTGAACAACGTTTTCCAACAACCTGGACTAAAGCAACAATCATACCCTTATTAAAACCGAATAAAAAAGCTGACCAACCCGAAAGCTATAGACCCATAGCTCTTACAAGTTGCCTTTGTAAATTAATGGAGCGAATGGTTAATGCCAGACTGATCTTCATTCTGGAATCCAATCATCTGTTATCTTCCTATCAAAGTGGGTTCAGGCGTGGCAGGAGCACAATTGATAATTTGCTACTCCTTGAAACATCAATTAGAGAAGCATTTCTTAAACGAAAACATCTTGTTAGCGTATTCTTCGACATGGAAAAATCATATGACCTTACCTGGAGACATGGGATTGTCAAAACCCTGTACGAGTACGGGTTGCGAGGTAATTTACCCATCTTTATATTCAATTTTCTTAGACAGAGATCTTTTCGGGTACGTGTCAAGTCTGTTCTGTCGGATACCTTCATTCAAGAAGAAGGTGTACCCCAAGGAAGTGTGTTGAGCGTAAATCTTTTCGTAATTGCAATCAATAGCTTAATCGATCAATTGCCGCCCGCTGTCAAAGGTACTATGTTCGTAGATGACTTCCAAATATCTTTCTCGTCAGCGAGCATGAGTATCGTCGAACGTCAACTTCAAATTGCAGTAAATAAAGTCTCACAATGGGCGGAGGAAAATGGCTTCACCTTCTACTCACAAAAAACTTTTTGTATACATTTTTGCCGTAAAAGAGGTTTTCACCCGGACCCAAACCTTCTCATTAATAACCAAGTGATATCTGTAAAAGAAAGAGGAAAATTCCTAGGTATCACACTCGACAGTAAACTTAAATTGTTGCCGCACATACAAGAGTTACGAAAGAAATGCAAACAGTATTAACAAACACTGGCAGAATTAATGGGATGGGGAAACACAAAATAAATTACATGCCATCCAGCTCTCAACAAAATATTTCAAATCATTAAATATAAGGAGAAAGGAACAAGTAATATTAGCTCGTCTTCGCATCGGCCATACCTGACTCACACATAAATACCTCCTTTGTCATGAACCAGCCCCACTGTGCAACACATGCAATGTAAATCAGACAGTGTTACATATTTTATGTAACTGCCCAAATTTTAATCATATACGTTTTAAATATTTTAATCGTTTTTATCCATTTTTGGCGGAATTACTTGGGGACACACCCCATCCTAATTTGTTTCACTTTTTACATGAGATTGGTTTTATATCCATAGTTTAGTGTTTTTTATTTCTGTCATCTTGTTAGTTTCGTATTTGTATCGTTATGTGTTTTTGTTTATATATGTCTGTTTTGAAAATGTTTTTAAATTTGTAAAAAAAGTTTTATAAGATATCATTGTTTATTATACATTTCTGACTTTAGACAAAATCACTTGACAGTTCTTGCTCTCATCTTGTCATTTTAAATTTTATGTGTCTTGTTCTGAAATGTTTTACAATTTTAGAAGTTTTATGTCAGCTGTATTGTAGATGATTTTGCTCTGACATCTCTTCATTTTTTAATAAAACGATCGGTTGGCGCAGTATGGCCTACTAAGGCTCTTGCGCCAATAAAATCAATACAACCAACCAACCAACTTTGAAACCTTTTCATTAGTTAATCTATTTCGTTTTAAACTGTGAGCATTTGAAAATGCTGAAAAAATTCTGTCACAAGCAGCACTAAGTGGCGGTATGCTAAATAAACGAAGAGCAACGTTGCACAAGCATTGGCCTTTGACAAAGCCTTTCCACCACACAAGGGGTGTAACTAATTTTGCACTTTTCCAAACAGAGCCATTACTGTAAGCACCGTGTGCATTATATTGTGCAAAATCAGCTAAAAGGTTTGCTGAAGATTCGTCTACTGGGAAATTTCCAATGAAGTCTACCGTAGATCTAAAATCATGTATCTCCAAACGACTTGTGTTTTCACGATAGTGCGGATCCAAAAGAAATGCAGCATAGTGAATTTGGCTGACAAAACTCGACTCTCCGTATTTGAACTCTGCTTTTTATAGTTTCCTCTTCGTCCGTCTGTAATGGAGTGGAAACGAGAGAAGAAAAAGAATCCACTACAGAAAAAAAGCATGGGGGACATCAGATAATGTAGCAGTATCCGATTCGAATTTTGTAATTCCATCGCATATTGGTTTTAAAATACAAACCAAACTTTGGATGCTCACCCAAAAGATATCATTATCGAGGACCTAATTGCCTGATATCTTTATCAATACTTAGCTTCTCCTGCAATACACCCTCTTGCAAGGATTATTTTCCATTTAAAAGGCTCTCAAACATTATGAGAGTGCTGCACCACCTTGTCTCTGCAGGAAGTTTTAAAGTAGATGCTGCGGCTCCTCTCTTCTGCTTTTGTTTAGAAGTAAATACAGACAGCATTGCTTGTTTACTTTTAACATACTTCACTACTTTTTTTTGCATTTAAAATAATTATTTGAAGCGTGCATATTTTACAAATGTCCCCCAAAAGCAAGTTCATTCCATGGGAAGAACAACCAATAGTGAATATATGTGGATGTTCTTGTACCAATAACCACGCATTTTTCATATTTTTGGCATTGTCAGTTACTACTGCAGTAACCTTATTGGCATCAATTTCATTTATTACTTTGATCAATTCTGAAGCAATGTATTCGGCTGTATGACGATACTCTTTTGTCTCAACTGACTTATAAAAAATTAGCTTTGGAGTACTCACAAGGGAATTAACAATTCCTTCATTGCGTATATTAATCCAGCCATCAGAAATAATACTAACATAGTCTGTTTTACCTATCTTTTGCATGATAAATTGGCAAAAATTGTACTCTTTATCAAGCAGCCTGTTCGTTAAATCGTGCCTCGTAAGCACTTTGTAAGATGGTCGTATTTGCTTAAAAAATTCTTGCCAGTTAGTGTTATCGGTCAAGGATAATGGCAAGTTTGAAGAAAGGAACGAAGACCAAAATTTCAAAATTGGTTTTTTTCGTGATTGTATATCTCCTACTGTGGATACACATGTTAAAGAGAAGAAAAGAACAAAAATCAACCTCCAACTTTGATTGACGCAGCATTTAAATCTATGTTAGTTGGAAGAAAGGAACAAGTCCGGTCTTCGTTCCCTTCTTCCAACTACTTACGCAAACCTATGGCTAGGGAGCAGCACTGTTGCCGTAAATCTTTATCACTCGGTTGGATAACAAATTCTGTCATAACCTAAATGGGTCATTTGTTTTGAACTTCAAAAATTGGTGTCCCAAGTTCTACAAAAAAGAACGTACAAATCTACAGACAAAGCTATGGTCTTCAAGATATCAACTTTCAGACATTTGGAATATTCTTCACCCTCAAGATACGTTATAGCTGCGCAATTCATCGACGGCCTCTGCAAACATTCCTTC
The DNA here is from genome assembly GCA_038373865.1 of Uloborus plumipes. Classification (NCBI taxonomy): domain Eukaryota; kingdom Metazoa; phylum Arthropoda; class Arachnida; order Araneae; family Uloboridae; genus Uloborus; species Uloborus plumipes. Next base: position 20,907 of record JAXGGA010011876.1, on the reverse strand, counting down.
AAGTTGGAGAAACCTAATGCTGGTGAAATTCACTTGCCTACAGATCCAGCTTACAACTCCAAAATTCCGATGAATCCATTGAAAATGAAATACGTTGCAACAATAGTTCAATACATACCGGACCAATACAAAGCATTCTATGAAACTGTCCTTACTTGGCCATCTCTTGGTGGCAATGCTGATGAAAATGATGATGAGTTGGATTATTAAAACTTGTTGTTACTAGAAAATCCATATACCATCGCATTAGTTTGAAAAAGAGAACAAGCCCTACGACTTTGATGGCCCGTAAATCCTTACATACAATAGATAAACTCAAAATGTAAAATACATCCAATTACTTTAAAGGTAAATAATGCTACAAATGAATCAGAAAAAAATAAAAGTATTAACTCGGTATTTTAGAAGGTTTTTTTCGATTTCCGAAAAAAGCACTTTTTGGTTGGTTGGTTGGCTATTTTGGGTTTATTGGCACAAGAGCCTTTATAGGCTATACTGCGCCAAACGATGAAAACCCATAAAGCATATAAGATTTTAAAAACATTTTAAAACACACATAGATGATGGTTAAAATTCAAACTGAGCAAGAGAAAGAAAGGACTGACAATTTTTTTGTAAAATCAGACACACATAACAAAACAAAGACAAAACACTCAAGACAAAGATAAAACCACTAAATTAGAGATATAAAACCGATTTCAGTTAAAAAGGGAAACAAATTAAGATGAGGTGTATCCCCAAGTAATTCGGTCAAAGAAGGATAAAAATTATTAAAATGTTTAAAACGTATACAATTAAAATTTGGGCAGTTACATAAAATGTGGAACACTGTCTGGTTTACATTGCAGTTAATACATATAGGCGCTGCTTCGCGGCAAAGAAGGTATTTGTGTGTAAACCTGGTATGGCCGATGCGAAGACGGGCTATGACGACTTGTTTCCTTCGCGTAATATTAAAGGATTTGAAACCTTTTGTGAAGGGCTGGATAGAGTGCAATTTGTTTTGCACTTCTCCATCCCAGTCACGCTGCCAAGAGTTGTATATGGGCGATTCTCTGTAAACTGGTAATTGGCTGTCCGGACCGAGTATTTTAAAAATAATAAAGTTTAATAAAGTAATTATCGCTCTTAATACAAGTAAAGCATTAATACTTTGTGGCCCAATTGTATTTGGAGTGATAACAATTTAATTTTTGTTTCTAGAAATTATTTAAGCGCCAAAAACACAGTCCCCTGGCTGTCCCAATCCCATAGTCTAACTGTTAAAGATAGTATTTCAAAAAATCTATTAACACTACATAAATTTAGCAATTAATATCTAAAAATAGAATAATTAAGCTATGTTTTTCTTATAAAATAAATTATAATTACGTATTTCTAAAACTTAAAATTGTCATGTAAATTCTGTCCAGAATTTTTTCAAACAGTCCCCTGCAACAAATTCAAAGCTGTAATACGAAAAATCTATAACTTTTACAAATTCTTTTTGGCATGAAGTTTAAAGTAATCAGTGTGAATTTGCCGAAATCGCCGAGAACGGTGTTGAAACGTTACTTCTCTTAGTTTGAGAGCCACATTTGTGATGAAAGTATGCATCGGGGTCGTTGCGAAAACAGTCCTCTGGGAAGTGATTTGATCAATGTCAATTAATTTAATTATAAATCATGTTAGTTATTATGTCCACGATTTGTGCCTAAATTTATAGGTAGCCTCGTAACTAATTATGTTTTAATAGTTTTGCAGATATTACGCAACAAAGAGCAAAAACACAGTCACCTGGCACAGTCCCCTGCCCAGTTATACTAGGCGGGGGACTTACCCCCTATCATGATTTATCAGAAAAATACAAACTTCAAATTGGCCCTCTTTCAAACCAAAGTAATAGATTCATTTTCTGAGCAATAGTATTATAATTATACGAACATTTCAAAAAACCGTGCCCGGACAGATTTCGTGTAATAAATGACGAGTTTACAGAGAATCGCCCATATACTACCCGTAATGGAATTTTTTATATCTTCATAAGGAACAAGGTCTTCGTAATGGGCACTAGCGGCCTTAGCAGCTGTATCGGCTGCCTCAATGCCATCTATGCCTACATGACTAGGTATCCAACAGAAGAAAATTTCGAAGTGATTTTGTTTTAGCCTATGGTATGATTGAAAAGATTGAATCACAAAAGGGTGGCTATTGTTGTTACAGTTTGAAAGGGCATCCAACGAACTTTTCGAGTCTGTGTAAAGAATCCACTTTTTTTTTTTTTTGATTGGGCTATTGTTTGGAGAGCGGTGACTATGGCTTTGCTTTCAGAAGTGAAGACTGAGCAAGAATTATGTAGTTGTTGTGAGATAGTATAACCATCAATTACTGCTGCGAAGCCAACGTGATCATTTGCCTTAGATCTGTCGGTAAAGATTTCGTAATGGACCTTATTCACGTGACGTCATTGCGGGTCTTCAGCAACGTAAACACACGCACGTGTAGTCGTAGCCTACGAAGATTAGACGCTGATCTTGTAGTCAGTGTTGTAGACTGCTGAGCGTGCTGGTGACTGGTGTTTACACTGCGTTCCAACGTATTTATCATTATTTTTTCTAATCAATGGCTCAATCCATTATTGATCATCCAATGCCGCTTCGAGATTTCTCCCAACAACATATTTCTGAGTATATTTTAAAACTAAACGAGCTCAATGACAATCATGGACACGATGCTAACTTGAAAAGTAGTGTTGCTGGCTTCAAAATGTTCAAGAGTAAGTTTGTGAACGATGTGAAATTCACTGAAGATCTTATGAATGGGACTGTGGAACTACTCAGTAAAGTGAGAGCTGAGTACAAAAAAGTTGTTTATAATGTTACAGAAGTCATTGATGTTTCCAGCAATGAGGTAAGCCTATTTATTATTTTAAACCGATTTTTTTATGCATGTGCTTTTCAGCGAACAAACTAATATTTGGAAACATTGTATCTTTAAGTTTCACTAATTTATCTCTAGAAAATTATTTGGGAGTCGTTCGCTGCAGATAATCATTGTCTGGAAAACATAACTATATCAAATAATTCATTTTTATATAAAGGGCTTTGGTTTTTGCAGAGCTTCCTTCAAATCAAACCTTTTTAAATATCCACACTATTCTTACATTGTTAAAAGTATTGAAAATTTTGCATAAAAATCCTTTTTTGCCTGTTATGTAGGGTCACCCGGGGCAATTCCTGGTCAGCAAGTTTCTGGGGTAATTCCTGGTCACAGTCCTTTTTATGTCTTAATAGTCCTTCAGCAAAATGAAAAAAATCACAGAGGTACTCTGAACTATCTTCATTGCAATTCATTACTTAATTATGATTTGACAATGTATTTAGTTTGAAAAAAAAATCTTTTTAAAATCGCTTGTTAAATTTCGTAAAACAAGATTGGCCTTAGTTTTGATACATTTGTACAAAGATCGTGATCAAACTCAAACTTCTGAATATTTTTCTTTTTCGTATTTTTGGTTGAATTAGGTACCATGTCAGTTACTGAAAAATAGCTTTGGATTTACCATTATTGTTTTGAATAATTTGCAGGAAGGCTCCAAATAATGCCCCTGGCTACTGGGGTAATTCTTGGTCAGTGGGGTAATTCCTGGTCAGTCCTTTTTTTAATATTTATGGATTATTATTTCACCTATTATTGATATATGTTATTGATTTAAACTATATGTAACTCTGTGAGCCTTAACTGCAAAGTTAACTGTAACCGCAATGTAACATTCTTATCTGTTAATGATAAGTATACAATATACTGAATTTTTCTTTGTTAAATTTCATCCAATTATTTCATAAGTTTGAATAATTATTCTTAATTATACTAAGAAAAATGCTTAATTGTAACTGCATTGTACTATTCACTTAACTGTTCACCTTAACCTGTTCATGACAGACAGAAGCATGTGCTCAGTGTGTATGGTGCATGTGCACCATATTTTTTATGGACCTATTTATGTGGTAGGTGAAGATTCATTCACAACAGATATAAAAGCTGTAGCTATTGCATACAAAGTGTATAAAAAGTATTTTGGCTAAGTTTTATTAAGTAAAGCTATTATGTTGAAAACAATTGCATTCTTCCTTAAAAACACTAAATATAGTGTTTAATTAGCTATATATATAAATAAATTCTTTATCTAATTAGTTTAATAACTTGTATTAATAATGTGCTTACAAAATGTATGCATTTTCATCAATCATTTGAGTGACCAATAATTGCCTCGTAAGTGGCCAGGAATTACCCCATCTCTGGGGTAATTCCTGGTCACTAATTAACGACAATTACTCTAGTTCATTATGTATTGTTGATAGCATGAATATTTTATTCGATGAACATCCGAATGTGCTTCCTCCATACCAAAAGTTGTAACTCTAAGTTAGATAGATTTTGTGATAATTGGATGTTAATGCTTTTTGACCAGGAATTACCCCAGGTGACCCTATATCTAGTTTTATAATGTGCAGGGTTAGAAATCATTCAAAAATCTTACTGGGCCTTCGGACCAGTGAACATGTTTATACTGGTCCGCAGACTACACCACTAGTCCACATTAAATTTAATTCCTAAAGCCTCACCAATTTTTTTTCACCATGTTGCAAGGCCTTCGATGAAGTTAAATGCACGACAGAGTAAATTTGCCAGGCAAGGTCAGAACCTGAAACTTTGTATTGGCTCACGATTTTCAAAAAGAAGGTTATCGAAAAATATGTTTATATTCGTTGTCACGCTTAAGAAGTGGCATAAGAGTATGCTCCCTATGTCTTTCCCCCTCCAATGAAACTGAAAATTTCTAATTGAGAAAATTTGTTAAGTACTATATATTGTTTGAAAACTTTGACAGTTCTTTTTATGCATATAGAATAATTCATGCATATTAGTAATTTGCTTTAAGTTTGTCTTTTTTTTTCTTCTAAATATGCCGTCCCTTTATATACATATTCAACAATGTTAAATTCTACAAAGTATGGAATGGGGTATGTAAAACATTACAAAAATCCACTTGGATAAATATACAATTTTGGTATACAGGAAGAAAAATGAGTATTTTTGTCTGTAATATACAAGTCATTTCGATTACTTTTATTTACTGTATTGCATTATCCAGCATGTTGTAAAATTTGAGGGTTTTTTTGGAAAAATACTAATAAACAATAGCAACAAAACACACCATGAAACCCACTACGATTTTTTTCTTCTCAAAGACCTGAAATTTACTGCTTTGCTTTTGAAAAGGAGCCCTTTCTCTTTAAAAATTTATTATAATTTTTACTTGTTGTGCTTCGCTTTGTGGTTGAAATTTAGATGAAGAAATTTACTATAATTTTGTTGCAAAATAAACTCTGAAATATACAACATGCTGGAATATTCGAATTTCTGGCATGCTGGTCAACCTTGTGTTTTTTTTGGCATACCGGATAATATAGAAAAAGCATTTCTCTTGCTGAGCATTAACATAAGAGAAGCCCATTTTTTGAGGGGGATTTTCCACTTCTGGCAGATGTTTCACCAGATTTGTATCCGGTCGATGGCTGAAATGGTAAAAAATTATGCGAGCAATGAGAGGCTACCTGACCATTCTTAAATTAGAATCTGCAACGCAGACCCAGATAAATAGACAAATAAGTCTGTAAACAGTTTGGATTTATTATTATATTTTTTTTTTTTTTAGTTTCTGCATTAAATTTAGGAAAAAATTAGGAAGTAGACGAAAATTGCTTTTTCCGTCAAGAAAGTGGGGTACTGATTGATAGAAGGGCTCGGGTATAAATAAAAGTAAATAGCATTTTAAAAAATCAAAGATATGGCTTTACTTTGAGAAATAACTGTAGCAAATTTTTTTTTTAATTTTAAAAATGAAGTGGGAACATTAACTAAAGTGCTGTGTGTCTCGGGTATATTTAATTTATCTTTTACAAGTGAGTTTTTTATTATTATGTGAAATAATCTGATTTTTACAATTTTGTCAGATATCACTATTTGTGCCCCAGAATTTCAATTACAATAATGTCGCAAACCATGCTATGTTGATCATGGTAGCACCCTACTTGCTAATTACTTTACATTTCTGCTACTTCCGTGATGGAGGGATTTATTCTTATGTATCCTTTATGTCATAATTAAAATTCAAGTATTGAATGTTTAAAATATTTGTCCAATTTTATTTTTTAAGGTTTTGACTGCTTTATGTGAATGTCCCGGAGGAGCCATGTCGTCTGGAAGCAAGCATGTCTTTGCAGTTCTATCACTACTACAAGAATACTATACTAAAGAACTCTTTAATGCTCCTACAGACGTTGTTGAAACATGGCATGCGCCTTCTAAGAAACGGAAGTTTGCCCAAGAAAAAATTGCTGACCTGTTTCCATCCAGAGCTCCTATCAACCTTGACACTTCTATCAATTTTTCAGGATTACATAACTTGCCAGGTGATGCTCCAATATTTTCAGTGATGAATGATTCCAGATTTGACTATCATGCTTTTCTGTATGAGAAGTCAATACCATTACCAGCAGTGGTATTGGTAGATGACTTATACGTCAATATGCATGTACCTGATACTCTGGACCTATCTGAGATATTGTTTTTCAGTGAAATTAAGAAAAATCTTAGTGAATGTTTTTCAATAGAGAGTAGAACAATTAGGCAGAATGATGCTTTTTGGAAAAATGAAAGAAGATTGCGACTGACTGCCTCCAAATTTCAAAAAGTGTACCGCTCCACTAATTTTGCCAACACTAGTAAAGCCTTGTTGAATGAGCGAGATATTTCTCACATTCCTGCTGTAGCTCATGGCAAAATGTTTGAGAGGACCGCAAAGAACATAATTTTAAACATGTTTCCCCAACATAGTTTCAGGGATGTTGGATTGGTAATTAATCCACTATTTCCTCATTTAGGAGCATCACCTGATGGCCTTTTGTATGGGAATGACCCAATGTTAGTTGAAATAAAGTGTGTGTATAACCTGTCTAAATTAAGCCTATCTGATTTATGCAAAAAGCCTCAGTTTTGCTTGAAAAATGAGGATGGCGTATACTCTTTAAAAAAAAACACATGAATATTATTTCCAAGTGCAGGGTCAGATGGCTGTAACAAATATAGATGGATGTGTGTTTTCTCTTTTTTATGGTTCAAAGGAACCTTTTGTGGAAAAGTTTGTTTTTGATAAAGATTTATGGGAAAAAGTGTTCGAAAGACTAACTACGTTTTATTTTAATGTTCATATGAAGAACTTAATGCAACAATAGAACAACAATTTGTTTTTTCAGCTTTTGTCTTATTTTTGGCACCTGTAATTTGACCAGGACATAGCATCTGAAATACATAATTTGCTCCGATTATTATATCCAGATATTACAGCCTAGACAAACTATAGGAGCCAAAATGTAGAAGTCTTCAAAATATATATAAGCTGTGTCAACTTATAGCATTCTTCATGTTTTACATCTGTTCAGATTGAAGCTTGACTTACTGAAATGTTTTTATTAAAATTATCATGTAATAAACTATTTATTTTAATCCAACAGAGTATCATTTATTTGAACACTGTAGAATTTTTCACCAACTGATAGTTTTCTATTTTTCTGATGATATTGTAGAAGTTTTACTATACCTAAAGCCTTTTCACGAATTGTGTAATCATTAACTTTTACTACTATAATTTTTCATGTAGTCAATATTTGGAGGTAATAGCCTTTTCTATACCACTATGCCCTAATAAAATTTACAATTAGCCTTCTTTCAAATACAAACCTTGACTCCTTATGAAAGTTTTCAAATTTCTACATTAATTTCTACATTAATTTGGCTTTAAACCAAATTGGTTTATATATTTCTTTTTTTTTTTTTAATCAGATGATTAAGAAAATAAAGTACATTTTTAGGAGATCTGAAATGCACAATATATATATGACATGGGAAAAATATATTTATGTCATCTTACAATAGTGAATTATATTTACAATATGTCTTAATTAAACTAAAAATATCAACAATAAAGAAAAAATAGATTTTTTCTGCATTACAGCTCTTATGCACTGAATTCCATATTCAAAAACCATGATCTGCAGATTGAAAAGACTGGATGGAAAATCAAAAGTTTTTTGTTTGAAAATATTTCCAAAAGGCATTTTATATTATAAAAATGAAAAGAAAACCATTCTTACATAGCTCAGTAAGTACATGTTTAAAGCTCTCAGACAAAGTCAAAACATTGGAACATAAATTTAGAATTTAAGTCAAAAAACTGAAGCAGTCAAAAACAATCTGATTTTTAAAGGGGGAGGGGGGGATTTAAAGATCCAATTTTACCTGTCTTATATGTATTTTTAAATCATTATTATCAAATTTAACGCTAGTAAATTACTCTTATTACATTTATTATATTAATTTATTACATTAAAAGCATATAGTATTTGTGAATGTCAGATGAGAAGTATGGATATAATTTAACTAACACTTGATTAAAGGGTTACCAAAACTAGTAAAAAAACAAATTATTTGAACTAATTGATTAATTGATTGAAGGGAATTAATTGGAATCGTATTGGCAAAAAATTTAAAACTTTTGATTCTCCAAATGGCCCTTTCAACATGAACCCTATGACGAGAAATCTTTTTGTTATCCCTCCGTTCTACAATATTGAACTGAATTTTATCCTTTAAAAAGTGCGGGGTGAATAATTTACAACATTTTGCCTCAACTTCATTTTTAATTAAAAATCCTCTATCAGCCAATATAGAATCCCCCGGTTCAAGTAAATTTAATAAATTGCTTTCCAAAGTAATTTCTTTATCTGATATGGAACCCCCCCAAACATCTGAAATAAAAGATATTGCCCCTGAAGGAGTAATGCCAACGAGACATTTAACCGTGTTACGGCTTTTGTAATTGCTATATGTTAGCTGCTGAATTTTAGGATCTGATGGCCTTTGAATTTGGAATTCAGTGCAATCGATGATGACCCTACAGCAGGGGAAATTCTTTTTAAATAAGTAGGGCATAAAATATTGAATTTGTTCCCTACTGGGCCATAAATTGACTGTACTTATCTTTGCATGGATAAGAATAGTCAATGAGGAAAAAATTCTGGAAATTGTCGGCTGGGAACACCTAAACAACACTGCAAGTATCTCTTCTGAGATACTTGTCCTTAATTTACGAAAAATATATATAGTTTGAACTCCATTGAAAATAACAATTCACTCTGAATAGCTTCAAAATTCAGGAAGGTGTAAATAGCCTTGAACTGACTTTTATTAAACCCTGTGAGTGTCTTCATCTCAGAATCGCTGATATGCTCGATGCTGATAGAATACATTTCTACTCTTTTGACTAGAAGTTGATTCTGATCATGCAGTTTGGCATTTTCATCGAGCAATATTCGGACGATATCATATTCCGTCTGTGTCCCTTGAGAGAGTGTGACAGGTTGAGGTACACCCTGTGACACAGATGAGGAGGAGCAACTTCTGCAATCAAAACAATGTAAACTAAGTAATTTGTTACAAATATTAAAGGTAGTAAATTTTAAATGCTACATTTACTATACTATCATGGGCGCAAAACTTATATTCTTGACGAAAGTGCCAATACAAATAAAGGGACAGAAAATAAATAAATCGCATATATATTTCAAAGATAACAAAAATTTATTTTCTCGAAAAAGTTAAAATTTTATTGAAAACACCGAGCATGCATTTTTCTAGTTTAATTTGTAAATTTACACTTAAACAGTCACCTCTGCATTTACATTTTGTGTTTAGTTGCACTTGAAATCACTTTATCTCTTGAAGCATGCAGTAACAAAATGCCAGTTTTAAAGTCAAGCAAGTTAATTTTTATGTTTTTCCGATAAATTTTGTATTACAATCTTTTTGAAGAATCATGAACTGAAGAAATACTACTCAGGCAATATTAATTCTTTTATAATATTGTGATAGTAATTCTTTTATTTGGGCGATTCTCTGTAAACTCGTCATTTTTCACACGAAATCTGTCCGGGCACGGTTTTTTGAAATGTTCGTATAATTATAATACTATTGCTCAGAAAATGAATCTATTACTTTGGTTTGAAAGAGGGCCAATTGAAGGTTATGTTGTTCTGATTAATCATGATAGGGAGTTAGTCCCCCGCCTAGTATAACTAGGCAGGGGACTGTGCCAGGTGACTGTGTTTTTGCTCTTTGTTGCGTAATATCTGCAAAACTATTGGAACATAATTAGTTACGAGACTACCTATAAATTTAGGCACAAATCGTGGACATAATAAGTAATATGTTTTATAATTAAATTAAAGGACATTAATAAAATCACTTCCCAGAGGACTGTTTTCGCAACGACCCTGATGCATACTTTCATCACAAATGTGGCTCTCAAACTAAGCTAAGTAGCGTTTCAACACCATTCTCGGCGATTTCGGCAAATTCACACTGATTGCTTTAAACTTCATGCCAAAAAGAATTTGCAAAACTTATAGATTTTTCGTATTACAGCTTTGAATTTGCTGCAGGGGACTGTTTGAAAAAACTCCGGACAGAATTTACATGACAATTTTAAGTTTTAGAAATACGAAATTATACCTTATTTCATAAGAAAAATATAGCTTCAGTATTCTATTTTTAGATATTAATTGCCAAATTTATGTAGTGTTAATAGGTTTTTTGAAATACTATCTTGAACAGTTGGACTATGGGATTGGGACAGTCAGGGGACTGTGTTTTTGGCGCTTAGATAATTTCTAGAAAAAAAAATTGTTATCACTCCAAATACAATTGAGCCACAAAGTATTAATGCTTTACTTGTATTAAGAGCGATAATTACTTTATTAAACTTTATTATTTTTAAAATACTCAGTCCGAACAGCCAAATACCAGTTTACAGAGAATCGCCCATTTACATTTCTTCACAGAAAAAGTTTAATTAGGGTCACCTGGGGTAATTCCTGGTCAAAAAGCATTAACATCCAATTATCACAAAATCTATCTAAGTTAGAGTTACAAATTTTGGTATGGAGGAAGCACATTGGGATGTCCATCGAATAAAATATTCATGCTATCAACAATACATAATGAACTTGAGTAATTGTGGTTAATTAGTGACCAGGAATTACCCCAGAGATGGGGTAATTCCTGGCCACTTATGGGGCAATTATTGGTCACTCAAATGATTGATGAAAATGCATACATTTTGTAAGCACATTATTAATACAAGTTATTAAACTAATTAGATAAAGAATTTATTTATATATATAGCTAATTAAACACTGTATTTAGTTTTTTTAAGGAAGAATGCAATTGTTTTCAACATAATAGCTTTACTTAAAAAAACTTAGCCAAAATACTTTTTATACACTTTGTATGCAATAGCTACAGCTTTTATATCTGTTGTGAATGTATCTTCACCTACCAAATAAATAGGTCCATAAAAAATATGGTGCACATGCACCATGCACACTGAGCACATGCTTCTGTCTGTTATGAACAGGTTAAGGTGAACAGTTAAGTGAATAGTACAATGCAGTTACAATTAAGCATTTTTCTTAGTATAATTAAGAATAATTATTAAAACTTATAAAATAATTGGATGAAATTTAACAAAGAAAAATTCAGTATATTGTATACTTATCATTAACAGATAAGAATGTTACATTGTGGTTACAGTTAACTTAGCAGTTAAGGCTCACAGAGTTACATATAGTTTAAATCAATAACATATGTCAATAATACGTGAAATAATAATCCATAAATATTAAAAAAAGGACTGACCAGGAATTACCCCACTGACCAAGAATTACCCCAGTAGCCAGGGGCATTATTTGGAGCCTTCCTGCAAATTATTCAAAACAATAATGGTAAATCCAAAACTATTTTTCAGTAACTGACATGGTACCTAATTCAACCAAAAAAACGAAAAAGAAAAATATTCAGAAGTTTGAGTTTGATCACGATCTTTGTACAAATGTATCAAAACTAAGGCCAATCTTGTTTTACGAAATTTAACAAGCGATTTTAAAAAGATTTTTTTTTTCAAACTAAATACACAGTCAACTCATAATTAAGTAATGGATTGCAATGAAGATAGTTCAGAGTACCTCTGTGATTTTTTTCATTTTGCTGACGGATTATTAAGACATAAAAAGGACTGTGACCAGGAATTACCCCCCCCCCCCCGTTGTCCGTTTACCTTGCCGTGGTGGGGGGGCTTGCGCTGTGGTGTGTTCGGGGCGAGCTCTTGGCGGAGTAGTGACCCCCAGTTGCTCAAACCGAAGTTCGGCGGGTAGGGATTTTTTCTCCCTCCTTCCCTCATCACACTTACCAAATTTCGGAACGATCCCAAGCCAAGGTGTGGCAACCGTGCCGATGGCTGCGTGGTACCGGGGCCAAGCGGTATCGCTAACGGGAGGCTTCAGGGCTAGCTGGCGAACCCTGTCGTATGCAGCCTTACCCCTGTGTAGGGGGGCTACGCAGGGGCTCGACCCCACTTTCCCCCCCCAGTTCTCCGGTCCGTTTATGGATTCAATAAATAAAAACTCTTCTCCCCCTCGCGGGGAGCGTCATAATGGTGTGTCTAATAATCCAAAATTCTTCATAATTAAGCGAAATGACCCAAATTTAAATCTAACTAAACTGTCGCCCTTTTTGATCAATAAAGCTTTAACTAATTATATAGGCGAATATCAATCAGTAAGAAAACTACGTAGTGGCGAACTTCTTGTTGAAATTAAAGATCCAAAACAAATTAAACCCATAATGGCAATTAAACAGATTGGTTCATATCTTGTTTCTGTTACAGAACACAAATCTCTTAATTTTTCGAGAGGCGTCATTTCAGAGCCAGACCTTCTTTTCACATCTGAGGAAGAGATCTTAGAAGAAATGCGAGACCAGCATGTAAGTGGAGTGAAAAGGATAAAAATCAAGCGAAATGGTGAAATGACAAATACCAAACACCTCATATTGACTTTTTGTACTCCTGTCCTCCCTACGCGTATCAAAGCTGGTTATCTCTCTTGTCCAGTGAGACCGTACATACCTAATCCGCTTCGATGCTTTAAATGCCAGCGGTTTGGACATTCCAAGCTTTCGTGCCGTGGCACAAATACTTGTGCCAGATGTTCTGAGCCCGGCCACGATAGCAATGAATGCTCTAAGGATTACAAATGTGTTAACTGCAAGGGAGATCACCCCGCATATTCTAGAAAATGCTCTAAATGGCTTCTTGAACAGCAAATACAGGTCATCAAAACTACTGAAAAAATATCGTATCCCGAAGCTAGAAAAATTGTGGACTCCAGAACACCCACTACGGGACTATCTTATGCAGCTGCTGTCAGGAAAATTGTGAAATCAGCCAGCACACAAACTGATGCAGAAACTCAAACTTATGCTGACCAAACTAATAAACCCAAACCTCAAAATAAACAACCAAATCGCGTAAAAACTCCACCTAAAACACAAAATGGAAATAAAGAGACACAAGTAGCAAACATAAATCCTGCCAACTCTGTTAATGTAAATGAACCAAACAATCTAAGTTCAAAAAAATGCATTGTAAAAAAGAAAATAATTCAGTCGCGTGCTAAAATTGGAGCTACTTCTAAACAGAGGCCTCCAAGAAATTTTAATTTTAAAAAAGAGGACTTCTTGCGCTCCAGCAGGGAAACTAAATTAACCAAACTCACTAAATTTCCGCTTCACGAGGAAATTGCAGATGTTGAGTTTAAGGAAATTCCGTCATCCGACGATGAAGGATGGACGGAAGCCCCTGCATCATGAGCGATCTTTCGGATCAATGTGGGACTTTGGCCGTTTTTCCTCCTTTTTCTTAACATGGCCCTGAGCATTCTATCTTGGAATTGTCAGAGTTACTCGCATAACGTCACGGACATCAAAGATCTTGTCGAATATCACCAACCGGCCATTTTCTGTCTGCAAGAAACTTTCTTGTCACCCACTGATAGACCGAGGTTGAAAGGTTTTGACATATACCGCAAGGACTGCTTGTCAGGTGACCGTCGTTGTGGAGGAGTGGCGATGCTAATCTCTAATGATTATGCATCCAGCCAGCTCAATATCAACACGTCCCTCCAGGCAGTAGCTGCGCGTGTTCACCTTCACTCGCTGGTCACAGTCTGTTCGGTGTATATTCCACCTTCTTATGATCTGAGAAGCGTGGAAATGCAGACATTGATCGATCAACTCCCACCCCCAATTGTCATCTTGGGGGATTTCAATGGCCACAATCCTCTCTGGGGGAGTCCAGACACCAACAGTAGAGGATTGATAATAGAAAATTCTATCAGTGACAATGATCTATGCGTTCTTAATAATGGTGAAAATACTTATTTCCATCTCCCGACGCAGACTTACCATGCCATCGATCTTGCAATATGCTCACCTTCTCTTCTGCCACTGTGGGACTTCCATGTTGAAAGTGGACTCTACAGTAGTGGCCACTTTCCGATCAAGATAACCTTTACTGGACGCTGCAGCTATCAACCGCAGCAGCAAGCCCGTTTCTGCCTTGATCGAGCTGATTGGGCAGCATTTACCCAGTTGGCAGAAATAACATCGGAAGTAGTGAACGATTCTGACATCGATGTAGCAGTAAGCCGAGTAACCGACATTATCTTGAATGCAGCGAAAGCTGCAATACCAAGAACCACCAAGAGGAGGATTAAATTTCCGAAACCTTGGTGGAACTCTGATTGCCAGGCAGCCTACAAGAAGCAGAAAAAAGCATGGAACACATTTCGTCGATATCCGACCACACAAAATCTTGTGGCACTCAAACGAGCTCGTGCTGAAGCTCGGAGGATACGACGGAAAAGCCAGCGGGACTCGTGGCAAGCCTATGTCAGCACAATCACGACGTCCACCCCATCTAAGACCGTATGGGGAAAAATAAAAAAAATCGCTGGTAACTACAAAATGTCTTGTGCACCCATTCTGCAGAATAACGGTCAAATTTTATCTGAACACAAAGAAGTGGCCGACTGCTTGGGGAATCATTTGGCAAAAGTCTCCAGGTCAGAAAATTATCCGCCAAAATTTTTAACTTTAAAATCAACTAAAGAGAAAAATCTATTGGATTTTCATTCGAATATTTCGGAGCAATACAACTCAAATTTCACAATAAAAGAACTAAATACTGCTTTACAAAAAACAAAAAACACATCACCGGGCCCTGATGAAGTCCACAACAAAATGTTAAAAAATCTAAGCAGGTCTTCTTTAGAAAACATACTGCAACTTTTCAATAGAATTTATTTTGAACATAAGTTTCCAAAATCCTGGAGTCAGGCAATAATTATTCCTATCCTTAAACCGAATAAACAATCAGATAATCCTGAGAGCTATAGACCTATTGCTCTCACTAGCTGCTTATGTAAATTAATGGAGCGGATGGTCAACGCCAGGTTGATGTACATCCTGGAGTCGTACCATATGCTCTCTTCATACCAAAGCGGATTCAGGCGTGGCAGATGCACAATCGACAATCTGCTGCTTCTCGAAACTTCAGTAAGAGAAGCCTTCCTCAAACGTAAACATCTTGTGAGCGTATTCTTCGACATTGAAAAAGCATATGACCGTACATGGAGATACGGGATTCTCAAAACTCTGCATGAGTATGGGTTGCGAGGTAACCTCCCCATCTTTCTTGCCAATTTTTTGAAAAATCGATCATTCCGTGTACGTGTCAAGTCTGTTCTGTCGGATACCTTCATTCAAGAAGAAGGGGTACCCCAGGGAAGTGTGCTAAGCGTAACTCTTTTCCTACTTGCAATTAACAGCTTAATCGAACAACTACCTCCCGCTGTCAAAGGTACTATGTTCGTTGATGATTTTCAGATATCTTTCTCGTCATCGAACATGAGTATCGTTGAAAGACAGCTTCAAATAGCTATTAATAAAGTCTGTAAATGGGCGGAGGAAAATGGCTTTTCCTTCTCGGCCCAAAAAACCTTCTGTATACACTTTTGCCGTAAAAGAGGCCTTCATCCGGACCCAAATCTTTTCATAAATAATCAACCTATATCTGTAAAAGATCAAGGAAAATTTCTTGGTCTTATCCTTGACAGCAAACTAAAGTTCTTACCGCACATACAGGAATTGAGAAAGAAATGCTTTTTGAAATTGAATATCCTTCGAGTCTTAGCGAACACTTCTTGGGGTGCTGATACAGAGTCTCTTTTAAGAATATACAGGGCTCTGATACGCTCTAAACTTGATTACGGGTGCCAAATATATGGTTCAGCAGCGAAAAGCTATCTAAAAGCCCTGGATCCAATACATAACCAGGCGCTACGCATCTGCACAGGCGCCTTCCGAACTTCACCTATCAACAGTCTCCATATTCTTACACATGAACCTTCTCTGACCTATAGACGCCTTAAACTCTCATTAAATTTTTATTTTAAAATGAAACCTTATTCAAGTCATCCGCTGCATCTTTATATTTTTAATCCATCTAATGTGACCCTATTTATGCACCGTCCGTCGGTGATCCCAACATTTGGGATCCGAATGCGTCGGTTGCTTTCAGACTTGCAACTACCAGACTTCAACACCTTCGAAACAATAGAACCAGTCGAACCGTGGAGTGCAGTAACAATTCCTACAATTCAAGACCTTGAAAAATACCCCAAAGAAACTACAAGCAATATAGTTTATCAACAAACCTTACACGATGTCAAAGACAGATATTCAGAGTATAGAGAAATTTACACTGATGGCTCAAAATCTAACAATCACGTCGGCCTTGCCGCAAAAATTGATGGTCAAGTAATTGCAGAGAAATTAAATACATCTTGCTCAGTATTCACTGCAGAAATAAAAGCTATATTTATATCTTTGCAATCAATAGCAGAGTCAGACCATAAACAGTTTGTAATATACACTGATTCAAAAAGCTCTATTAAAGCCATGACTCACTGCAATAATAATAGCCACCCCATAGTCGTACAATCTTACCACTTATACAAAAACCTAAAACAAAATAATTTTCAAATTCTCTTTTGTTGGGTTCCTGGCCATGCGGGCATCGCAGGCAATGAAACAGCTGATGCGGCTGCCAAAGCGGCAAGTATCCTGGGCGATGATCGTGTTCCTTTCGGAGATATCAAAAACGCCATTAGTGAAAGCCTAAACACTCATTGGCAGCGGGCTTGGAATACAGAAAATAATAATAAACTACACTCTATCCAGCCCTCAACGAAAGGTTTCATGTCATTGCACCTCACCAGGAGAAAACAAGTTCAACTAGTACGTCTTCGCATTGGTCACACCAGGTTCACCCATAGATATCTTCTATGTCGCGAACCTGCTCCAATATGCATTAATTGTAATGTAGTTCAAACAGTTGTACATATTCTTAGTAACTGCTCTAATTTTAACCGTATTCGTTTTAAATACTTTAACCATTTTAATCCATCTTTGAAGGAGTTGCTGGGGGACTCGCCCCATTCCGAATTGTTCTCCTTCCTTCGGGAGATTGACTTCTCCTTTTTAATTTAATGTGTGTACCATACGTATTTTTGCTTCGCCCCTTCGTTGTTTTATCCTTTTAACTATTTTACTTAACAAAAAACTAGTGTGCATGTTTTGATTTTATTCCTTACAATGCATTTTATATCCATTTACTATTTTTATATTCATATTGGTCACAATTTTAACATAATGAAATGAACAATTGTTTGGCGCAGTATAGCCCGTAGGGGCTCTTGCGCCAATAAAAACAAATCAACCAACCAACCAACCAGGAATTACCCCAGAAACTTGCTGACCAGGAATTGCCCCGGGTGACCCTAATCACTACAATTTAGTTTTACTTTTACTCAAAAAGGAAAGAAACCCTGACATAGAAGGATTTCCAGATTAATTAAATTCCATGTTGAGTAATTGGATGTCTAAAACTGGTTTTGAACAGGACAGTTAGTATTTATTCTCAAAAACTCTTAAAGTGTCCTAAAGTGGAGAAACTATCCAAAAATATTCTAATGCTCAAATCTAATTATTGCATGTTTAATACAAGTGTATAAATATGCATTTTTATGTACACATTCAATAAATTTTAAATTATTTTCTCACAAAAAAAACTTTACAATATAGTTTTGGCCCCTAACCAATACAATGTAGTTTTACCCTAATTAAATTACTTGCAACTAATTGTTTTAATTACTGAAAATTTAAGCAGAACTGTTTCAAACAGGGTTGCAGATTTAATATTAGTATTTTTTTTTATAGCATAACAAATTAATTTAAAGGAAAATTAATAAATTCATTTAAATTACTTATGAATTTAATTTTTAATTAATTTTAAAAGGATGAAAAATTAAAATAGTTTTTCAACATCAAGATATCAAATGTATGTATAAAACATATTTTTAATCACTGTATTTGACAATGAGGGCAGTTTTCGACAGGTTTTTGGCAGTTTTCGACGGGTTTTTGACAGGTTTTCGACATGTCATGTCAGAAACCAGTTTTTGACGTCAAAAACCCAACCCTGTTCAAATTTCATAGTCTGTGATCTGTTTTTTCATGGAACGTAAACAATACTGATAAATCAATAAAGAACCATTGCCGAGTTGATTTTTTTTTATTTTTATTTTGTACATTCTTCACTTATCATGCACACTTCTATGGAAATATTTTTGAGAATTTTAAAAGCTAAGCACTTGTTGAAAATACTATTAATTACGAAAAATAAATTAAAATATATAGCTTGTATACTTACCCTACTTGATAGGTTGTTCTTTTGCGTTCCCTTTTCTTTTTATGGAAGGAAAATACGCTCGGGATCGCTTCCTTCTTCAGAACTCGGCTCTTGCGACAGTTGATAAAATCCTCTGACTTAAAATGTTCCGAACAGAGAACAGAATGCACATTTGGCACGAAGTTTTCTCTCTTCATCAGGGCTACCCATTGCTTCAACCTTGCAGGATGCTTTAACGGAAATCTGTGATAACTCACATTCTTTTGCTGACAATCTGCTTTGTCCGACCTATTCGAACAGCCATAAGCTGCACAAAACCTGGGCATAATTTAAATTTTCGCTGTAAATAGCACCAGAATTGATATTTTTTCGAAAACTTTGCACTTTAACCATTCACTCCAATGGCGATTGAAAATGTAAATACCCGCAACAGAGAATTTAACACTTTACCGACCGGTAGCGATTCGAACATCCTATACCCTTTCACCTCCCGCTCAGCTGCAGATCGTCCAAGACACCGACTCGGTTTTGGCCTAGACTGACGCGCGGGGATATATGTGCATTTCCTTAACTCTGGTAAAATTGTACGCTTCGTGTTATTCTAGGGTAACAAAATTTAAGTCACCACAGATCGGTTCAAAGTCGGTTAATCGACGCCCGGTCGGTAAGCGCCGGAGAGCAAACGTCGAATAATCGACGCCCGGTCGGTAAGCGCTGGGAACAAAACGTCGATTAATCGACGCCCGGTCGGTAAAGTGTTAAAGGGACCGTTGCCATTCCGTGAATAAGGTCCATATGAAGCATATTTCTGTTTTACCTCATAGTAGATCTGTTGGTATACCAAGTCTGCAGTAGTATCTTTTTGAAAGTTACAGAAATCATAAAGAAAAGTGATGTTATTATTGTTCCAAGGTTCAATAAGTTCTGCTGTATCAGGTAAATAAAAATCAGAAAGATGTAGGGTGTTGATCGCCTGTCTCATTCGAATCCCAAATGTTGGGATGACCGAAGGACGGCGCAGAAATAAGTCAGTGTATGATGGATGGAAGATATGTAAATGCAAAGGGTGGTTTTGGTTTGGTTTGATTTTAAAATAAAAACTTAGAGATAGCTTTAGACGTCTATAGTGCAGAGAAGGTTCATGTGCTAAGATATGTAAGCTTTGAATAGGAGAGGTTCTGAATGCCCCTGTGCAGATGCGAAGAGCGAGATTATGTATTGGAGCGAGGATCTTTAAATAACTTTTAGCTGCAGAGCCATATATTTGACAACCGTAATCAATTTTTGAGCGTATCAGAGCCCTGTAAATTTTTAGCATGGACTCTGTATCGGCACCCCAAGAAGTGTTTGCTAAGACTTTGAGAATATTCAGTTTCAATGAGCATTTTTTCCTTAACTCTCGTATGTGTGGCAAAAATTTAAGTTTATTGTCGAGTATGATTCCAAGAAATTTTCCTTCAGTTTTTACAGATATTGGTTGGTTGTTAATAAGAAGGTCCGGATCAGGGTGAAGACCTCTTTTACGGCAGAAATGAATGCAGAAAGTTTTTTGCGGGGAGAAGGAAAAACCATTCTCCTCCGCCCATTGAGAGACTTTATTGATAGCTGTTTGAAGCTGTCTTTCAATGATACTCATGTTCGATGATGAAAAGGATATTTGGAAATCATCAACGAACATAGTACCTTTGACAGCGGGGGCAGTTGTTCGTGTAAGCTGTTGATTGCTATAATGAAAAGAGTAACTCTCAAAACACTTCCTTGAGGTACACCTTCTTCTTGGATGAAGGTATCCGACAGAACAGATTTGACCCGTACACGAAAAGAACGATGTTTCAGAAAATTGGAGAGGAAGATGGGGAGGTTACCTCGTAACCCATATTCGTGCAGAGTTTTGAGGATCCCATATCTCCAGGTACGGTCATATGCCTTTTCAATGTCGAAGAATACGCTCACAAGATGTTTTCGTTTCAGAAATGCTTCTCTAATCGATGTTTCGAGAAGCAGTAAGTTGTCAATGGTGCTTCTGCCGCGCCTGAAACCACTTTGATAGGATGATAGCAGGTGGTTGGACTCCAGAATGAAAATCAGTCTGGCGTTAACCATTCGCCCATCAATTTACAGAGGGGAACTAGTACGGCTATAGGGCCCGTAGCTTTCGG